>APFE030207940.1:4241-15207 GCA_000404065.3 Pinus taeda
TATTTCATAAGAGCTTGTCAAAACATACCATGGCAATTTAATAACTTATTTAAGACATTCTGTCTCCCACGTACTAGTCACCAAATAAAATTATGAGGTGGGTGATGCCATTTTTGTTCAAACCCTCAAGGAGCACCCTCGAGGAGCTTTCAAGAATGGAAGAAGAATAATGGGCGACGAAATTTTGTTTATACCCTGGAATTTTGAATTCTGGAGAAGGTTTCATAGTTTTGTTCAAACCATGAATTTTTGAATTCTGGAGGAGGTTTCAGCAATGGAGACCAACGTTTCTCTACGAGTATCCTATTTTTCCCTTCCAGTTTGATAGAGGTAGGGGATTGTTGGGTTTTTATGCAGGGAACGGGACACCCAACTTGAACTTGTGCAGCTCCTTGATTTCACTATCGAACCCTAGACCCATGTAAGGTTCAAACAGGGATTTTCCTTTCCACCTTCACCCAGAAAATGCTTCTCTCTCTCTATAGGTTGTCGCCTTCTCCTCCAAGGTAGTGAAACAGGTTGATAGACCTATTCTAGAAATTTTGGACTCGAGTAACTGATGAAAAAGCTTCAGTTGTTGGACATCCCTTTCGGAATCATACAATTTTCCTAGCACAACCAACAAAAACCCCTCTAAGGCTACTGTAGCAAAGGCCATTGATAAATCTGGGGAAGAAGGAAAAAGAATTCAAGGGGCTTGTCAACCCGCCAAGCCTTGGGAAAGAACTTTCGACTGTATCCATTTCTCGTAGCGGTAAGTCTCTATCTGACTCCAGTTCTATTATCAAATTTTTGTCTTTGGAAGATTTGATGGTTATTGAAACCAAAGTAAATTAAAGGAAAGGAAAAACCATAGTAAATTAAATTCAGTTTGAATCCATAAAATAAAATAGACTTCTTTGACTAAGACTAATTCTACCCTAGCTTTAACTGATGGAATGAAAATTTGGCATCTATGAAAAATAATGCGTAGCATGCACTAAGCATGGGTACTCGAAATTACTAATTAGAGTATATAAAGGTTTTTTAAACCAAATATGTAAAAACGATATAAAAGGTGATGGCTCTAGGATAAACCCACGTGTGTGTCCTGGTTGCTTCAATGAGTTGATATGAGAAGAAATGTTGAGATGCATTTGTCTTAGACACCAATAACAGTCATACCTATTTAAATGAGATTTTAGAACATTGTGTTTCAGATTTCAAGATCCTTGAAATGATCTTTATTTGTCATGAAACCCCTTTCCCTTGATACCCAAATCTCAGAGATGCACAAAGGTTGATCCTTTACCTTCAATAAGCATCTACCTAATGGAAAACCATGAACACTATTTTTCAAAGCCTGTTGATTGATGTCAAGGGCCGAGGATACTTCACCTTTTGTAGCCTTTTATACTTCTCTGTGAGACAGACAAAGCCCTAATACAAGGTTGAAGGCATGTCAATGAGCTCAAGAATAATATTATATATATGAGCTTAGATGCTAGGAACCTTATAGCTTCAGATATGATTTTATATAAACCTGCAACATAGAAGAAATTCCTAGTGAGACACTATCTCCAAACCAAATTCAATTCAAGGGTGACTTCATAATAGAATATTTGACCCTAAAGCAACCAAAGCTTCCAGGTTGTAGTTATGAAAAAAGGCCTTAGATATAGATCATTTGACCAACAATTTGACAGAGAGCTCTATCCTAGAGATGCTTGATTGATGAGGCCTTGATATCATTTCCTTTCTGGGATCTACAACCTAGAATTTTGTAGTAAGAGTTTCAGTGCTTCACGATGACTGATCTTTGAAGAGGAAGGAGGTCAATGTTGTTAGAAAACTTCTTGTGATTTCCTTCTTCCTTGCTTGGGCTTGCCCCCACCTTAGCAGTGATACCTTGCCCTAACCTTAACTTTGATACCATTCTAGCGGGGCAAGCTAAACATGACAACAATAGAGGTAAGAAGTTGTAGATTCCTGTGTTGTTTGTCTTTTAGCTTCTAGAACATCATACGTTTTATTGCCAATTTCTACTAAACTTAAAATTGACATACTGATTTGAGAAGAGGCTTTGCAATGCTAATAACCTTTTCATCAGTCCATGTTGGCACACTTGAGTCTTGTTAAAGGCCCAACTGTTTCTTGTGCAAAATTTGAAGTAGACGAAAACATACTACATGTTTTCTGAGAATCAAAACAACTTCTAAAAGTGCTATGACATTAATCCAACACTATGTTTATAGACCAATTCGTACCAATGGACACAAGATGTGTAAAATTTATTCTTTAACAAAAAATTTCTCTATTGGCTGGTTTAAAGCTTACAACCTTACTCCTATCTTGAAGAAAGGGTACTTGCTTCCCTTTCACTTCATAGGTATATGAAAACCTAGTTTTCTAAGCACCCATAACCATGAATATTACACCAACTCCCTATGGTTAGTGCATCAATAATCTAAGTGTAACACACATCCATGTGGCAGTGATAAGGCATTTAGGTAAGGTTTTACTAACACTGGCATCCCAGACCATTAAGATCTATCCTTGGCCTCAAAATGATGTATTTCCTTTACTCAATACAACACTCATCATTTCTCTCCCCCAATCATCAAATCTTTTCTCTTCATTTTGAAAGAGAAATCAATCAACAAGTCACCATTTTAAATGTTAGATCACAATATGTTTCGCTTCTCTCTTGTGCTTACAGTCTAGCATTCTCGCAACTTCAGAATCACGAATCTTAAACACAGTCTCATGATGTGCATTTAGGGAGGCATAATTCACCCTTGCTTTGCTTCAAATTATCCCCCTAGCATTCCCTTTACCTTTACATGCCTCAATGCAAGGCACGCCAGGTCGGTACCTGCTCGGTTAAATCAGTAAGTTGAGAGGTGTCATATATACCCAATGCTACCTCCCTGTTCTTCCTCTTCCTATGTTGTAGTGTATGAACAGTCAGCCAGACTCGTGAGGATCCCCATTAATAATAACATCTATGTTGGCATCTGAATCTGAATGACGTGTTTCCCTTAATTATATGCTTTGGTTTTTTAACAAAAAAGGCTAACAGAGATATAGACCCTTAAATCTATCTACTTTTGGCCCCTATGCCCATTTTCATCTAAGTTTTTACCATGTCATTGTCCCTTTCTTTCTCAAAACTGCATGAAATTAGTTGATCTATCCATTTCATAATGCCTTCGGTAAATTTTTCTATCAAATTGTCTCAAGTATATATGAGATCTAAGGGTTTTTTTGGTTGTTTCTGACTTCATATATTTCTGCTAAGCAGGATATGGGTTTGATGTAGAGGATTATGATTGAGTAAGGGTTGCAATGCTCGATATCTATTTAGGAGGAGGAGAAAGAGAAAATTGGTGTTAGGGTTGAGAGCTAAAGATGCCTGTGAAAAGAGGAGGTGTGTGGAATGGAGGGTGGCAGGGCTACCAGCGTGGTAGAAATGGACGATGCGGAGGTCGGGGTTTTCATCATCGAATAACTGTGGTGTGCTTCCTTGTTATCTTTGTGGTCATGCCATTGGTTTTTCTAGAAGCTAGGTTTCGTCACTCTAAATCTACATCTGCAACTGGTAAGCTTCTTCCTTCCCTCCTCCCTCACTGGTAAACTTCTTCCTGCCCTCCT
This sequence comes from Pinus taeda, assembly GCA_000404065.3. Lineage (NCBI taxonomy): Eukaryota > Viridiplantae > Streptophyta > Pinopsida > Pinales > Pinaceae > Pinus > Pinus taeda. The sequence continues at coordinate 7,875 of APFE030207940.1, forward strand.
CCCTTGCTGACAAGCTTCTTCCTGCCCTCCTCCCTCGTCAAGTTGCTTCTATCTCTTTTTTGGGGTGGGTCAGCATTTAGTTTATCTTTATTGGCAAGAATACCCTTTGTTAATCTGGTAGTATTATAATGAAGTGTAGACTTCTTACAACATTCAAGTAAGATCTCCATTACATTGAAGTGTAGTCATCTTATACTATTTTAGAAAGATCCCTTTCATTGAGAACCCACTGAACAATGTATTTATGTGATTTGAGACTTGGCGGAGAATTATCATCACCCCCGGTAAACAATTGAACCAAAACCCAATGGACCTCCTTCGAAATTTGATTTGCCTCCACCACTCCTTGTTAACCATTAAACCAAAACCCCATGGACCTACTTTGGAATTTGATTTTCCTTTTAGCTTTTTCGTAGGATCTGAAGGCGCAGATGTTATCAAACTTACTTTCCTCGCTTATTGTCAAAAGTTTAGCACCTCTAGCATTTTTCCTTTCATTTGATTTGTGTGAAGCTATGAACTCCATCTCTGCATTAACATAGTACAATACCTACCAGGAGAAAGATTTAAAGTTTGTACCTCTCTCATGCAAGAGCAAAGGTTTTGCCAACTGCCCCTAGTGTAATTTCCCTTACCAAAGATAATGAAACCATTCATCTTGATAGCAAGAAATAACAATGCTCTTTCCATTTGTTAACAAAGGGAAATGCATATGACTGGTAAATTCATTGGGCAACTGCTTCTTGAATTCGTTGGGCACTCCTCATTCTGAGGAGGATGGTAGTAAGTGTGCACTAGATTCTGCATAAGCTAGATGGGTACTATAAAACTATATTTGTAAAGAGTTCAATTCAACATCTTACTCATGGGAATTGAATCTGGGTGGGAAGGGTAACAATCACTCTTCCCGTCCACTCATTATCCAAGCCAGAACCACTTTCTATCCATAAAGCTAAATCCACTTCTCATCAGTCAAGCTAAAACCAATTCCGATCCACCCAACCTAGACCCAATTCACAACGACAATCTTGTTCACCATCTACTTTCTGCTATACATATCATTTTCACACTGTTCCCACAGTGTTTAGATCACATTGGCCAAAACAAATGATACATATTATACACACCATTTTATTATTGATGTGTAATGAAATCTCAATCTTAGCATATGGATGATAGCAAAGAAACCCCCTTTTTAGCGTTTTAGTATTTTTATAGATATTCTTCTCCATCAAGTCTTTCTACCTGACCTTTTATGCATTTTTTGTCATTTAAAATAACAGGGCACAACTTCTCAGGAGATGGATCTGTTAGAATGGTATTCTCTTTCCACATCTTGAAAACTAATTCTATTTTTCTATGGCCATTTTGTTCTTTTTTAGGATCTGGGCAATGCACTTGCACTTACGTTAGTCTAATCCTACAAAATAAATAGTGTCCCTAAACTGAAATTTCATTGACCTGAGTGGATTGAACTAGAGAGGAATTATTGAGGATACTGGAACTCTGTCATATGTTTAAAATCACTCTTATCTATTTATCTGTGGGGTTCACAGGAACAGACAAATGACTGGAGAAAGAAAAGTTTAACAAAGAGCATTGAATCTCTCTTCCTAAAGGACACAACTATAAGAAACCTACTACATTTGGATATCTTAAATTTTATTTCTCCCCTATTGAGCAGAGAATTGAAAATAAATTTTATTTGCTGGGTAGGGGATTGATGTCATAACAGCTAACACGGAGGACTCAGGAACTCTAAACTTAAATATTGTTGGACTAAATGATTTATCTTCCTCATGGGTATTAGAAAAGTCTGCCGAAGTAAACCAAAGGGATATTACTAACTCTAAGGAACGATTGGTGAAGATTTTGGTTATTTTCTCTGTTGAACATGTAAGGAAACATGTCTGATGATGATCTATGTAGTTGAGTAGGGCTGTATTAAGCCGGAAGTGAAAACTGACATTGGTAGGGGTGCTTCTCTATTTCTAATGGTGTACACCAAGTAGAGGCAAACGACTTCTGGAGACAGCTCAGAAAAGTTACATTTGCAACAAGATGGTGTGATCTTCAATGAAGAAGTCAAGGAATTTCCTGAGGGGGGTAAAATGAATGAAGAGGTGCAGAAAAAAACTTCCAATGACGAAGAACTTCTTACGAGGTTTCAAGAGGATGACAAAGAAAGTGAACATTGAGACGTCAAAGAGAATGCTCTTGATGGTAAGTTTTGACTTTCCCTGGTTAACTGATCTATGATGTTGGTAGCCTACTGTAAGTTAATGTCTAGTCAAACTCTCAGGACAATGGTTGTTGTAATGCAAACCATTTGTAGCTTGAAAAAGTCCAACAAAAGTTTTGTAGAGGGTAAAATTATTTGTTGCACTAGATCGCTACTTTTTGTTCTCATGGAAAAGGGAATTGTTATATTGTCTTCCAAAATACTTTTTAAATGTTACTTCTCCAATATAAAACTTTTATATTTCCTAGATTTTGGCATAGTATGCTTTAATTTATAGTAGTTTAATGCTTACAACAATTGAGACAAAAGAGGAGGGAGGAAAGGTCAACAGAGCTAATTCACCATGATGAAGAAAAATGAGTTGAGCTTGAAAATGCACCAATTAAATGTTCCAAGGAGGTAGATTCTGTTGTCTTGGGAAAATATAGCATTTGGAGGCGAGAGAATGACAACGAGAATTCTAACTCCACTGTTAGATTGATGCGAGACCAACTGATCATGGCTAGGGTGTATTCAAGCATTTTCCAGGCTAGGAATAATCTTGATTTATACCATGAATTGATGATTCGTATTAAATAATGTCAGCACATTGAGTGAGGCTAATGCATATTCTGATCTACCTCAAAGGTAATAATTTTCGCATTGGCTACTTCTAAATAAATAGTAGTAAGTTCTTCCATTTACATTTGGTGTTCATATCCTTTGTTTCTTTTAAAGATGCAGTCCGTGTGTCAATCTTCCTGCTTTGCATTCTCTTTTTCATGGCCAATAATTGATATGAATGTTTCAGTGCACTTGAGAAGATCAACGTTATGGGTCATGTCTTATCCAAGGCCAGAGAAAAATTTTATGACTATGCAACAGTAACAAAGAAGTTGCGAGCCATGCTTTAGTCTGCAGATGAGCAAGTAAGGACCTTGAAAAGCAAAGTACATTTTTAAGTTAGCTGGTAGCAAAGACAATTCCTAAGGGCTTGCACTGTCTTTCCATGCAATTGACCATGGATTATTACTTGCTTTCCCTTGAAAAGAGAAATTTCCTAAAAAGGACAAGTTGGAGGATCCAACTCTTTATCACTATGCATTACTTTCTGACAATGTATTGGCTGCATCTGTGGTTGTGAATTCAACTGTCATGAATGCTAAGGTGAAGTGTTATTAATTTAAAATACTCTAAAGTTTGGAAGTCCAACAGTTTTGTTGCAATTTACATTTAATATTTGGATCTCATTGTAGGTTGTTTACTTGTGTTTGCAAGAATCTAATAAACATCTATTTCATCTCGTCACAGACAAGTTAAATTTTTGGGCCACGAAAATGTGGTTTTTACTTAATCCCCAAGGAAAGCTGTGATACATGTAGAAAATGTTGATGATTTTAGATGGCTCAATTCCTCCTATTGCCCTGTGCTTCACCAACTTGAATCCGCAGCTATGAAAGAGTATTATTTCAAGGCAGATTACTCGACTACACTCTTAGCATGTTCCTCCAATTTGAAATATATAAATCCAAAATATTTATCCATGCTAAATCATCTTCGTTTCTATCTTCCACAAGTTTATCCCAAACTGGAGAAGATGCTTTTCTAGAATGATGATATTGTGGTATAAAAAGATTTGATTCCCTTGTGGTCAGTAGATCTTCATGGAAAGGTTAATGGTTCAGTGGAAACTTGTGGAGAAATCTTTCGCTAGTTTGACAAATACCTTAATTTTTCCAATCAGCACATAGACATGCACTTTGATCCTAATGCTTGTCATTTGGGATATGGGATGAATGTATTTGATCTCAAAGAATGGAAGAAACATGATATAACTGGAATATATCACAAGTGGCAGAACAGGGTAAGTGTGTAGTGTGGTTTATTTATGTTAATTCCTGTGATGCTTACTTTAAAGTATTTGAAGTAAATCTGAAGTAATTAGCTAGAAAACTTAATGGGTTTTCTTTGTTCGATTTCTAAATTTTTCTTCTATTGTATGTCAGAATGAGGATAGAGTGTTGTGGAAGCTTGGAACACTACCCCTTGGATTTTTGCATTGGCTGCTTCTAAATCAAGAGTAGTAAGTGCTACCATTTGCATTTGGTGTTCATATCCTTTGTTTCTGTTAAAGTTACAGTCTGTGTGTCAATATTTCTGCTTTTCATTCTCTTTTTCATGAGCGATAATTGATATGAATGTTTCAATGCACCTGAGAAGATCAAGGCTATGGGTCACATCCTATCCAAGGCTAGAGAATAATTTTATGGTTGTTCGACAGTAACAAAGAAGTTGCAAGTCATGCTTTAGTCTGCAGATGAGCAAGTAAGGACCTTGGAAAAGTAAAGTAAATTTTTAAGTCAGGTGGCAACAAAGTATGTTCCCAAGGGCTTGCACTATTTTTCCATGCGATTGAACATAGATTATTACTTTCTTCCTCTTTAAAAGTGATAATTTCCTAAAAACGAAAAGTTGGAGGATCCGACTCTTTATCACTATGCATTATTTTCTAACAATGTATTGGCTGCATTTGTGGTTGTGAATTCAACTGTCATGAATACTAAGGTGAAGTGTTATTAATTTAAATTACTCTAAAGTTTGGAAGTCCAATAGTTTTGCTGCATTTTACATTTAATATTTGGATCTCATTATAGGTGATTTACATGTGTTTGCAGGAATTTGAGAAACATGTATTTCATCTCATCACAGACAAGTTAAATTTTGGGGTCATGAAAATGTGGTTTTTACTTAATCCCCCAGGGAAAGCTGTGATACATGTAGAAAATGTTGATGCTTTTAAATGGATCAATTCCTCGTATTTCCTTGTGCTTCACCAACTTGAATCTGCAGCTATGAAAGAGTATTATTTCAAGGCAGATCACTCAACTACACTCTCAGCACGTTCCTCCAATTTGAAATATATAAATCCAAAATATTTATCCATGCTAAATCATCTTTGTTTCTATCTTCCACAAGTTTAGCCCAAAATGGACAAGATCCTTTTCTTAATTGATGATATAGTGGTGTAGAATGATTTGACACCCTTGTGGTCAGTACATCTTCTTGGAAAGGTTAATGGTTCAGTGGAAACTTGTGGAGAAAGCTTTCGTCGGTTTGACAAATACCTTAATTTTTCCAATCCGCACATAGCCAGGCACTTTGATCCTAATGCTTGTGGTTGGGCATATGGGATGATTGTATTTTATCTCAAAGAATGGGAGAAACAAGATATAACTAGAGTATATCACAAGTGGTAGAACATAGTAAGTGTATAGTGTGGTTTATTTATGTTAATTCCTCTGATGCTTACTTTAAAGTATTTGAAGTAAATCTGAACTAATTTGCTAGAAAACTTAATGGGTTTTTCTTTGTTCGATTTCTAAGTTTTTCTTTTATTGTATGTCATAATGAGGATAGAGTGTTGTGGAAGCTTGGAACACTACCCCCTAGATTGAACGTTTTATGGCTTGACCCATCCTTTGTACAAGTCATGGCATGTGTTGGGTTTAGGATATAATCCTAGTGTGGATTGTTCAGAGATTGACAATAAGGTTGTTGTTCATTACAATGGGAACATGAAACCTTGGTTAGAGCTGGCAATGATGAAGTGCAGGCCTTACTAGACAAAATATATAAAATATGATCATCCTTTCTTATGACAGTGCAATATAAAATGAATAGTTGTGACCTCAATATTCATACTGCAGTAGATTTTCAAGTGTAAAGTGTAAAGGCCCTTGATTCTGGTTGATAATTCATTCTAATTCATTTGTTTTTGGAGTTCCACAGAAGGTTTCTAGTTTATGACTTAATTAGTCAGGTTTTAGGAGGTGGAGTGGCCTAGCCAAGTTTAAGATTTACAAATTTTATGTCCTCATTGTATTCCTTCATAGTTGGAAGTAAACTCCTATATAAGTATTCTTTTCGTTGTTAGTTAATATTTATCTTTCATCAAGTAATTACACAAATTGTTCTTCCAAGAACACAAAGAAGTGTGAGACACAGAGATTTAGGCTTTCAAGGCAGGGAAAAACCTCTCAATAGGGGAAAACCCAACAATCCTCCTCTTATTGAATTTATTCAAAATGAGATATCCAACACAAGACCAAAGAGTCCCTCCAAGTGAGCCCTCCTCTCTAAGTCAAGGTCAATAGTTGAGTCACTGCCTAGTCAAAGTCAGAAGAAGCTTATGAATTTCTATCCTTATTGCAGGCTTAGTCTCTTATTATAATACACTGACTTCCAATTACAGACTCTTTGCCTTCTATTACTGATCTTAGGCTACTACAACAAACCCTTGACTCTTTACCACAATTATTCAGATCCTGCTGTAAATATATAGCTTTAGATTGAGATTCAGCTTAGTCACAGAATTTCGTTTCTTCAAGTGTTGTAGACTTCTTTTTATCCTTAGTTTTTCTTCTTTCGTTGGATTACAGACTTCGAGATTTTTCACTTTCTTGGTTGCTACCCAAAAGAGGTCGAATATAGGCTAAAACACCTGGATATCATTCTCCATGAGCTTTGACTTAACTAAACAAAGAGTGACTATGCCTGGATTGTTTCCTTTGTAATGTTGAAATGACATGCAATCTTTGCCTGTGACAAGATCAATAGCCCTAATTGGATGACACTGAAACTAGCTCAATTCAACATTTAACTACCATGACCAATTCCTTGATTTTCCCATAGCAGCTATGTTGCAATAGTCTCACATGTACCAAGGGTTAATTTGCACATGGACATCTCTCTTTTGACAATGAAGGCAATGTGCTAGGCTCTCATCTAATATATGTTCCTAAGATATAACAAACTTATGGTGTATGAGTTATCATCATTCTTACTCAGTTATATTATATGTGCTCCCTGTCTTTGTGCTCATGGCTGAAATAAATAACTCTCCATTGAATTTCTATTAGCATCATTTAGAAACTCTTAATTGATTGATTCTCTATGAAATGCATCATCTCTGAGTTACTCATAATCCACTTTCTTGTTGAGTTAGAGATCAACTGCCACGGTTCGGAAGTTGTTGCATTTCGTCAAGGAGTTGCTAATTTGGTTTTTTTACGACTGTTAAGAGTTTCTCTCTGCTTACCTATAGTGTTCTTA
>APFE030207942.1:0-14060 GCA_000404065.3 Pinus taeda
ATATATATATATATATATAGACTATATCATACCATTTTTTTTAGCTTAGGTTTGTTTTGTATCTTTAGTTGGTAACAAGTAGATATTTGTGAAGACATTTTCTAGAAACAGTTAGGGAATTAATTAATTCACTCGAAATACTATAACTCTAAATGTAGAAAGTTATAACATTATTGACTATGTGAAAGTCAAGATTCAACAGTAAAATTTGTTAAAAAGAAATTGCAATGTGGATGGGATTTAATTGATAAAATAAACAAAATAATTTTATGCCTTATTTTCTACCTCATCTTACAAGTGGGATACAAAGATTTATTGAGATTTGGAGTAGCAAAACCATTATTTTGAGTTGGAGAGCTCGTACACCATTGATAATATGAGGGAAAATATTTGACACAACGGTATACATCTTTCTTGGTGATGTTTAATCTTCCTAGCAAGCAAGTAGAAAATGGTTGTTGCTTAGGTTATTATAACGTCTAAAATGAATCAACTCTTCACTTGGTTTTGTGTCTAAGAGATAAAATCCATATCATGGTCAAAACTACAAGTAGGAAGAAAGTTACTCTTGAGGTTGAGAGGTTAGATACCTTTAACAAAGTTGAGGCCAAAGTTCAATACAAGGAAACATTTTCTTGAGATTGTAAAATATCGATATTTGTTAGAAAGAAGTGAGAAGATGATAGCATTGTGGTCAATTATAACATTTATAAGAATCTATACTACTTCTTTGCCTTAATCTTCAAGGGGTTAAGAGGGGAAACAATATTTAATTTATTGCATTCTCTTGTGAAGACATCAATCCTTTGTCAGCACCAACTTATAGTAATTGCTGGCTCCAACATGAACTCAACCATCACTACACTAGAAAATGGACTTCAAATCAGGCCTGAGCTAGATATTCAAAGACATAACTCATCCCTAAAACATGGCCTTCAAACATCAAAGCATGTCCTCTGAAACTCGTCCTTCAAACCACATAACTCATCCCCTTAAACTCAGATTTTGAAAAGAAAGTATTCATCCTTGAAAAAGATAAATAAAACATACAAAATATCTTCCCCAAGCAAAAAGACAAGAAGCGTTCAAATATGTGCCAAAAACCTTCCATAGAGAACTAATTCAACACAGATGCACTTCACTTCTTCTTAGTTCATGAGGTATGAACCTCAGACCTTCTCCCTGGATCTACTAAAACTAGAACCAAATTATTGAGTCGAGTGGTTAGAGAAGCTCATTTTCACACCTATTTATTTGTGTTTGGATTTTGGGTTAGGGTTGACTTGTCCACTAGTTGGGATGACTTGCTCAGTTGGCATAACATATAGTGAGTATTAAAAAATTCATTTATCCTCAACTTTGAGAATTTATAAAGAATGCCATATATGATTGGAACGGTCTTGGAAACAACTTTCTAACCATATATCTTATGCTCCCATTTGAGCTGGGTATTTGGAGAAAATTAACCTTCAAAGGTAGAGTACATAATCAGTTGGGTCATATTAAAAAAATATTTGACATCTCCTCATTCCTATACAATTAAAGGGAGTTCCATATAACGTTGGAAAAGTATCATAATATCTTATTTGACTATATAATTTACTCTTTCATTTGGACAACCTTTGACATCAACAACAACCATTTTCAACACTCACCACTTCTAAGTTAAGCAAATGAAGAATCTTCTATTCTACATGTGTTGTGATGTCCATATGAGCGAGCGAGTAATAGGTCTAGTTTTATGGTGATTGGTTTGCAAATACCCATTAGATGAAATTTCAAATGTCAGTGGAACAAGATGATCCATGTTCATGTTCTAATTTTCTCTCTTCCATTTGGTTACTGCCATTTGAAGGGGATTAAATGTGTTATAATTCTCGACCCCATTACAAGCAACTTGTCTACCATAACACTGATACCAATATTCTCATCATGATTTGGCCTTTCTTTCCTCCATCCCAAGTTACCAAACCTTATATTCACTACGATGTTCATATCATCTAACCTCATATCGAACTCTTGGATTCCATGCTAAAGAAAAGAAAAATCCTCTGCCATATTTGCATTGTAACCTGAAGGTATAATTCAGTGGAGGAAACCAACACATTGATCTAAAGAAAAGAAGAAAATAAGCATGATGGGAGAGATATTGGCCTCTAAAGGTTGGGAGAAGCAACTATGGTGATCTGAAGCATTTAATATTAAAATGAAACATGGGCCTATAGTGTAAGACCTCAAAATAAAACAGTCATGTCAAGTGATTCCCAACAATGTAAGGCCCACCACCCTTGTTGCTATGCTACCTCTTGATGCCATTGATCCTACTCCAAAATTGTACACCGCTTGGGTTTAAGCTCATTTGTGAGCAATTGCTAGTGGTGGTGCTAAGCTATTTTTCCTCCTCTTTTTCGCTCCACCCATCCTTGGCTACCACCCTTGAATGTTAATCAGGTGCTAAATATTTAGCTCAAAAACTCAATGACCGCACCCGTCTCGGAAAAAGGATCTGAATGCAACTCGTTTCACTGAAAATCGAGTTCGTATGAGGAAGATGTCACGTTCCGTCCACTTTTCCAAACAGAAGAAATTTTTAAAAAAATTGCACAGTCAATAGTCTGTACTGCTGATGTGGCAAGTGACTGTGCAAGGTCAACATTGGTCAACAATCCAATTAGGCCTCGACAAGTGTCATATTTTTGTTAGTTATCAAATATGGTGACGTGGCATGATTTATTTGGTTAATGGGGGACGAATGAGGAGGGGACAAGTGGCAAGCCTAGAGGTTGCCACGTCTCCCTCCCAAAAGGTCAGCTCAGTGCTCAGTGGAACAAATTTTGTGACAGGCTGGGTGGTCGAACATGGGACCTGTACTAAACAACTGCAACACATTTCCTAGGGAAAGATTTTTTGACCACATCTGGAGCAAAATTTGAACAAATTGAGCTAAAAAAAAGGTGTTCCTAGCTAATTTGAGCATCCTGAACACATTGAATAAGGTTTAAGGAGCAGTATAGCTTTGTAAACAACATTTTTTTTACCACATTGAGATAATACAGAGGCCCAGACCATGGACGCTAGACCATTGGTCTGTAGCCCAGGACGGGTGAAATCCTTCATCGAAACACTGTGTTAAGAGTTCATGTTGATGGCTTGCTGTACTTTTCATTAATTTTTTTCAACACTTGTTTTTAATTCTATTTTTCTCATGTATTTCACCTAAAACTTGATAAAATTTACATGTTTCTAATCATGAACAACATAAGAGAAACACGCACAAGAAGCAATTGAAAAGCATTTGCTTGTAAATCTGAAATTGAAATTAGCACAACAAAAAAAACATTCAACAACATATCAAGTAGCTCAACAAGTTGAGTTTAGAGAGTGGGAGAATGTGAAAAACTATCAACTTCCAATTTGAAAATGCAATCATTGAAATCATATTGAACTAAGTGGAATATTCAAAAATCATGAGAACTTAGTCAGTTACAACTACCTCACATGGAAATGGTCATAGATGAATGACTATTGAATGTATTTGAATCCCAAAAGACGATATCTAATATAATGCACTGCAAAAACCCCTCAATACTTAAATAGTTCAATACTCTAAATTAATAATTTTGAAAGACTTTGGATTCATGTAGAATGTCTTTATAGGATAAGAAACAACAATATATTGGTAGGTCAATAGAAAATTTATGACATAAGAAAGTTGAAACACTACCCACAATATAATTTTCCAACTGCAACAATTTTTTTAACCATGGTAGTATACCTTCTCTATAAATAATTTAAACTCAAGATGACATACCTGTAGAGAATGTTTAGTAACATAATTGGAAAATATTTTTTACATTGAAATGAATCCACTAGACTTTGCAACGACCAATCATTTACATGTGTCCATAAAAAAAGATATCATAAATTAGGTAACTCACAACAGTTGTAATAGCCGAAGAATATACCTACCTAAAAGACACCATAGATGCTTGCGTACCACAATCCAATTAGAAATATGAACATGTTGAAAGGTATGCTATTTGTTGAACTTAATTAAAAACAAAAATATGTATCATTTAAAATATAAAATAAACTTTACATGAATTTAATAGTATGTAATTTTGGTTTTCCAAAAGGAAAATGACACATGTATTCCATGTGAAAATGCATATCAATGGATTCCAAAAATAACTTCATAAGTTACCTTCATAGCACTACCGACTTCCCCCGATGGGGGTGCACATGCATTGGTACAAATGGCATGTGATCGGCCATCCAGGCCTGCCTCCCCTCCATGTGAATATTAATGTTGCAGCGATGACAAGACTCGATACTTACTCCTCTGGCGTGACACTCCTCCTCAAGCACTTTGAGGATAAATGTGAACCTTTGTACATGATTTAGCTCAATTTGACAGTTTGGGCAATGAGTTTGGCTGGTAAGGAGTTTGATAGAAATCAGGTTTGTCTTTATGGTGCCTCACAGGGGCTATGGCCTTGGGTGAGGAAGGAAAAGGACACTTGTAGTAGCTTGAAGTGGTTCGACATCAGTCTCCTAGTCTACCCTTGGGACCATGGTACAAAGACAGTCAAAAGTCTAGTTCTTCTCCCTCGCTTCTATTGGCAACAAAGACTTTTCATCACTCTGCTAGCTCCTGGACCCTCTCTTGCTTGAGAGAACTGCCACAGATCTTTACAAGTGCATGGATTTTTATTTGGCATCTGGTATTTTATGCTTTGAGGTCGGGTCTCGCCCTTAGCCCGGGTGACATTTACGTCTCTCGGCCAACATTTGGGGGTGGGGGTTATGTTGATGTGCATCCTTGGGGAGGTGTCTTAGAATTATTTTACTCTGGAACCTATGTTGGGTAAAATTGAGCCCTTCTCACCTTATTGGTAGTACTATAGCAGCGTTGGATACATTGTAGCACCCCCTGTAATGATCCCCATCCCCCTCGTAGAAATTTTGTCAATAGTTCTGGTTTCTTCTTGTGTCTGTCGCAACATGCTAAGTCCATATAGCCATATGAAAATAACGTATGTAAATTGTGTACGTTGGTATTCTCCAGACCCCAATCTCAGAAAGTTTGGTTGGAATGAGGAAGTGGGCAATGCTGGGAGCATTTTTGTACGCTATTTTATTTTGAACATCTAATGAAAGCCATTTTGAAAGGAAAAAAAAAAACAACAACAACAATACTCTCATTTCCCTATGGTGTTAAAAATGGCATGTAGATCATCGAATTTATTGAGCTCAAAATATGCCTTCCCCTCCTCTTTACCAAAGTTGAACTTCATTACACTTGTTGGATTTACTAGATCAGATGGTTATGACTCCCCGCCGAATTCATCACTTTCAAGGATGAGCCCTCGACCCGCTTCCCAGGCTGTCGGGTTGTGGCATTACCTATATCTATTGTTGGGCGAGGAAAGTTTGAGAAGGTAAGTGGGCTCTTGAGAAGTTACAAGTGAATAGATTAGCTTTTGTGAAGGAATTGTTTGTTACAAACATGTCAAGCGATTGCGCAAACTGTGACTACGCTGACAAGAACCACTACACGTATGTTTTCTTTTATTCTCAATTTCTTATCAATCTCTCTTCCTTTTCCTTTTAAAATTTCGTGTCATTTGTCACGATTTCAAATTTAGCTACATCTGAGCTCATTCGATTTTGTGTTGTTTTGTTTCAAAGTAAAAAGGGCTTCCAGATGGACGGTATTGTGGAGACCGCTTATGAAATGGGGTATTGAGTTATATGTAGTAGTTATAAGTTTCATTTCCATGGTTTCGAAATGATATGATAATTGAATGTATTTGGATTTGATGTGAACATGCATGGTGGAAATGTATCTATGGAGAATGAATGCAAGTGCGGCCCCAACTGCCAGTGCGGTTCTTGCAACTACCACACCTGATTCAAAATATAGTCTCTTCAATGGTGGTTTGCAATACGGGTGTTATAAGTCCAATATAATCTCTTCAATAATAGTTGTCTCTCCAATTGGAGTGTAATAAGTCTAGTATGTTCCACCAGGCATGATGTTACTATTCTAGGAATTTTAAATAAAGACTCAATTTACATAGATTTGGGATTTTTAGTGTCGCTTGTATTGTTCATGGCATGCCAATTACTATGCTACTCACCTTAAGCCATCTTTGACGCTTTTGGAAAAGATTATCTCTGGTTTGTATTGCAGGGTGAACCATATGGGGAATTCCAATTATTTAATTGAGGGATACTATTAATTGCGTTGATGTTTAGGTGCGCGAAATTTCCTTATGGGGAAGTTCATTTTTCGGAGTTCCTCTACACAATGATTCTTTGGCACAATGAAATTCAAAGTGGTGGTATCTACGAAGAATACTACGTATAAAAATTATTTGGAAGTTTGAGATCTTAACATTAATCTTTATATAATAATAATATGTGCCATACTTAATTTTTTTTTAATACAATTTCTTAATTGTATGTTTCAATCGTACATATACTGTAATTTATGGTTGTTATTAATGATAAAACTTTTGAACCAAATTTCCCTTTTAGATAACACTTAGGCTTGGTTGATTAAATGGTCCATATGATATTGCGTAGTGATTTGTTGAACTTCTTTTGGTACATTTCGTGGTTATAACATCTTTGTACTCGTAAAACGACACTCTTGGGTCGTAGTCACACACACTACACTCGTTGCACTTGGGGAATGTGTATAAAGTGATGTTTTCATGTATAGTCATCATTGTTCAAGTATATTTAAGTTTTCTTGAGGAGTTTTTATGTGTCGTGCGTGGTTGTATGTCTAAACTCATCATGTTCACCCCTCACCTCATATTTCAGACTTCGACAAATATTTGGCTTCAAAGTAAACTCATTAAGGCGAAGAGCACACAAGCACACTATGAAGCCTTTATGGGGAATCCTTCATTTTTTGGAAGAGAACCATGCACCCTCCAAGGGCACAAGGCTCAAAATAATGGGTTTTCTACTCAAAATCTCAATAAAGCTTTGTATCCCACCTCTAATATGAGGTAGCAAATGAGGCATAGAATTATTTCGTATATTTAATGAATTAAGGCTCATGGATCCTCCAATTGCTTTCCAACAAATTTTAATGTTGAATCTTGAATTTCACATTGTCAATAATTCTAGAACTCTCTACATTTAGAGTTATAGCATTTCTAGTGAATTAATTCCCTTACTCTTTCCAGAAAATGTCTTCACAAATATTATTCATTAGAAACGAATGACACAAAAAAATTTAACCTATTCTAAACAAAAGAAGTGGTATGATAAAGTCAAACAACTATTGCAATAAAGAAATTCATAGAAGTAAGATATAAGTTTTGCTTCTCTATTCCTAGATCTACAAATGAACTTCACTTCCAATACCAAGTTTGTAGTATCGCAAAAAAAAGGTGTGACAATCTAAAAAGTTCCAAAATATATTATGTTCATGAAAACTAATTCAATGATATTTTACTAAAATCACAACTCCTTGGGTCTATTTCAGAGACAATGAAATCCAAAATATGTATCATGCATAGCCAAAGTGCTAAATATGTAACCATATATGTATCATGCATAGCGAAAGTGCTAAATATGTAACCATATATGTATCATGCATAGCCAAAGTGCTAAATATGTAACCATTTCATGCGTTGCAAAATTTTCATGAAACTAATTTAGGGATATTTTAACCAAAATTCCTACTCTTTGGGTTATTTCAAACAACTAAAAATAAAAATAAGTACCATCAGGTAAGACATACTAAGGTGGTTTTTTTTTATTAGTTTTTTCCTTGTTTTCAATTTCCTGTTGGGCATAACTAGAGGGCTCAACATGTAAACATTTCTTCTATTTTGAGAGAAAAATATTTTGTTCTTTTTTCCAATAACAAGTATAGGGTGCTAAGGAAAACAACTCAAAACTAAAAAAGAACCCAAAAGAAGAAAATAAAGGATTCATCTAAAGATGTTGAGAACTACTTGTATATACAACGCAAAAAGATATTTATGATTACCATAAGTTGTAGGTAAAAGTAGTTGTGACAATTTAGAATAGGTTCTCTTCAACTCTGTGTCAAATTGGATGGTGAAATGATTAAACAAATAAATTCAAAAGATAAACCATGTATGCAACTCTAGACAAAACAAAAGAACATTTTAACATTTTGCTTTGCTGCAACAAATTAACTTTTGAAGATGACAAGATAACAAAATTCTAAAAGAATGATTCCAAGTTATGCCATGTAAGGGATATATGTAGTCATGACATAAAATGTTTGTTACAGGTAATCAATGATGAACGATAAAAGTTGTGAGAAATCACTAAGAATTGTACTTTATCTATATAATAAAAGGTTTGAAATTATTTGTAATCTATCATGCCTCAATATTGTAGAGTACCAACCTAATAACATTTTATGCAATGATATTTGTTACTATGACTTTTTATAAATTATAAGCGAAATAATTAATTATTGAAAAAAGTTGTGTTACGCTAATAATGTAGCTTAGTTGTTCATTTTTGTTCAAAATGAGATACTCCAAATAGAATTTTGAATTAATGAACCTACCAAAAAATAGGAAAATACTATCAAACAAGACATTGACCACCATCCCCCAAAAAATAGGAAAATACTATCAAACAAGACATTGACCACCATCCAACATGGTCACGCATACACAAGGCTTGCCATTACCAAAACTGGATCTAGATCCACAATATATACCAACACCAACAATCTTCCTATAGCCAAAGTTGCTCAATTCCTTGAAATCAATGTCTACAATGAACATTGAGTATTAGAATAGTTTGCATGAATATTAAATAGGAACATGCAATCAAGCAAATTTAATATGATTTTAGTTTAAGCACTTGTAAGGTTGATGGTGAAATACATACTGAAGAAAACTATTAAGCACATATGATTGAATAAAAAAGTGGGTAGGAAAAAGAAATCATAAATTTCAGAAAGCCATATCAAATTGAGACATTGAGAATAGTAGCCATGCAAAAGAGGAAAAACACTGAAAGCTTGCTTGCCTACTAAAAATTTGTTAAGCCTTCTGTAATTTGCATATCTTATTAAGAAATTAAAAATAAAAATAAAATGTTTCTCAATAGACTAACTATAAAAATAAAAAAACAGTGATAATTTACTAAATAATAATTAACTAATATATACATATATATACTTCTTTATTGGCAAGATGTGTGTTTGAGATTTAAAAAAGTATGAGTAGAGGGAAAAAAAATAAACAACAAAAAAATCAAAATCAAATATAGAAAGTGTGAGAAATGAAATTAAAAAAAAACAAAAGCGTCAACCCATCCTTTTATGCAAAAAGAGAAAAGCGCACGAATTGAAAGTTAGAAAGAAGGGAAGAGAGAGCAGGGATTTTCTCAACTATTGTAGAGGAAGTGGAAGTAGATGCGGGAAAACTCCATAGCCGTTGAACGGAGTTGGGGAACTGAATTGCTATATATGTATATACATATTGAGTATTTTCTAGTCTGCTATGCTTTGAATTTGGGTTTGTCTGTGCCTAGGTCGAGTTTGAGTTGGTCGATCATGTTCTATATGTGTGGGTATGGGCAGTGGAGTTGTTTAACAATTTTTTGGGGCTCATTAATTATCTCCAAAAAATGGTATGAACATATATTTGTGCTCATCGATTATCTCTCTAAGAATGGTATTGGTGTAACCCAGCCCAAAAGGCCTACACTTTACACTTTACACGCGGAAGGAAAATGTATACGTGGCAAATAAAAATCTTAACTGTGTTTGTCCGCGGGATTTTTATGTGAGTTGGTAGCTGGAGAGTTAATGCCTGCAGTAAATATCTGTACTCCATCTCGAGACTGCTCCCGCTTGCCCTTCGCGCCTTAACCCTTGTTCATTATGGCATGTTCTGGATTGTTCATTCGTTATTTCCGGTCTGAGGTTATCTTTTCCGGTCGAGGGTTTTTGGGTTTCTTCTTTAGAATTCTATATACTCTGTTATGTTGGTATGTGCAACTCTTTGTACGGGCAAAACTTGGCCCCTCCTCTATTCAACCTGCTTGCAATTTTAATGGAAATGGCGTTTTGTTTTGATGGCTATTCGGCTCGGTTCCGTGGTTTGACCTCGGTGAGTATTTATGTTCTTTCCTTCCTTACATGCGCGGATTTCTTAAGGTATTTGTTAAGCACTTGTTGCTGGTTGTTATATCTTGCTGTCTGTGTGTATATCGTGGTTCTTGGTCGAGGTTTTGTAGCCGTTTCTGGAAATCACTGTGGTTTTGCTGTGTTTTCTTGCAACCTTGTTGTCTCTGGTTCGAATCTAGTTGGGTATTATGTGGTTGCTGTTGGTTGGGTCTCTCACAGTGCAACACTGTATTTGCCTTCGAGCACAGGACTTTTCGGGCGTACGTCCTTCGTTTGGAATAGGTAAATACTCCTGTCCCTGTTTCAATCTTGCTCGGATTCTCTTTCTGGAACTAACCCACTTTGTTCCTCTGGTATACAGTCACCCAAATTCTTCAGGATGTCACAGGGTTGTATTCGGCTTCGCTCTCCCAGGTAATTTCACTGTATTTCTAATTCTCCAAAGGCGTTCACACTTTTTCTTGGAATTCCCCTCGCTGTTATCGTTGTAATGTAGATGGGTTGATGTTTGCAGGTCGCTGTTGGCAACCTGGGCGGCGTATCCTTAAGTATTTAGCTTGTACAGTCGCTTATTTTCTTGGGTAGGCCTCAATAGCAAACGTCTGGTTGTAGTTTTGCTTAATGTTAAGGTTCTGTGATCTTGATCAGGTCCTTCGGTCGCTGTATGAATTTAACTTGGTTGTATTTCTTTCGTTCGCTCCTGTATTAAGTTTTACAAGAGATGGGAGTCATTGTCGGTAGGTTTTGTCAAACCCTAGTTCAGGGTTTTCTGGTTTATAAAGTTTTTCCGACTATATGTCGTACTTTACTCTATGTATGGTAGCGGAATTTGATTTTTCAATGGATTCATTCTAGATTTAACAATAGTCACTGTATTTGTGGTCCTTCGACTTTATAAAATGAAATTTATGAAAGGAAAAGAAAATATACAACATCCTTACCTCTTTGCATTTGTATTCTGCCTCTGTTCTGTGATTGCTCTTTATGACTTCAAACACTGGAAATGGTTGACTCTTGTATGAAATTTCTTCACCTTTGATTTTTGTGTGTTATATGCCGAGATTCCTATTCGACTGTGTGCGAAAACAATGTTAAATAAATGTATGGTTGTCTGTCATTTGCGACTGTAGATTACTGAGACTTCATCCGGTTGTTTATTATTTGACTGTGATTCATATTTGAATGCTTGCAACAAAAATTTGATAAATATTATTTGTATTGTAGTTTATCAGGCCGTAAAGAAAAAAATTTCATTTAGGCAAATATTAATAAAGATGATACAGATGGACAAATAAATTTCTTTTTTGAATGCTTCTGACTGTCTCTATTTCTCTTCTCCTATCATTCAACTGAACCCTCTCCTGTTACATTTGATTTGTTTATATTTCTCTATTTTCAGTTGATCTTTACAGTTAATCTAACTGATATAGAATATGGTTAGATAAATACTATTTTTGTTAATAATTATAATCACTTGGCACTTCAAGGCTTGGAGGAACAGTTGGTTCTTATTTCCCTAATTTAACGGACCATTCCTTAACTAATAACTGAGCTACAATAATTCTAATTGAAGTAGAAATAGATGTCTAAATTCACTAAACTAAACTAAAGACTCTGTAAAACAAACTAAAAGAAAAATTATTACAGTAAAAATTTAAACAATCCTATCGATCAATAGCCTTTGAACCTGGTTGGAATTTTGCCCAATTACGGTGAGCTGGAAGCTCCTGCATCAGGCTCTCCGGGTGAAAAGAGATCTTGACTCCGGTTCATGAGCTCCTCGACCAACGTTCCTATTTGTCCAATCTGCCTGGCGTCAAGCCATGAGCTGTCCTCAATCGGACGGTTCTTCCACTTGACCAGGTACTGAAAATAATTTTTCCGTCGAGTACGTCTAACTACCTGAGTTTCGAGGATGCCTTCTATCTCAGGGTGTTGGACATAAGGCATATGTCTTTTCCAAGTTTCTACGTCTTCCTCGGTGTTTCGCGTGGATTGTCTGGGTCCATCTTTCTTTTCCTCCATCAGATCGCCTGTATACGGAAACAAATCTGCCGCATTGAAGATAGGTGAAATGCCTATTCCGGGTGGTAGTTGTATTACGTAGGCATTTGCCGAAAATTTTTGCAAGATCTTACAAGTTCCTATCTTTTTGTACTTTAGTTTATTGTACGTACCCTTAGGGAAACGTTCCTTACGAAAGTGTACCAGGACTTCGTCCCCCACCTTGAAATGAACTTCTCTTCTCTTTAGATCTGCATGTTGTTTATATTTTGAGCTGTTGTCTATATTCACTAAACTAAACTAAAGACTCTGTAAAACAAACTAAAAGAAAAATTATTACAGTAAAAATTTAAACAATCTGATCGATCAATCCAATTGCCCAATTACGGTGAGCTGGATGCTCCTGCATCAGGCTCTCGGGGTGAAAAGAGATCATGACTCCGGTTCATGACCTCCTCGACCGATGTTCCTATTTGTCCAATCTGCCTGGCGTCAAGCCATGAGCTGTCCTCAATCGGACGGTTCTTCCACTTGACCAGGTACTGAAAATAAGTTTTCCGTCGAGTACATCTAACTACCTGAGTTTCAAGGATACCTTCGATCTTAGGGTGTTGGACATAAGGCATCTGTCCTTTCCAAGTTTCTACGTCTTCCTGGGTGTTCCGCGTGGATTGTCCGGGTCCATCTTTCTTTTCAATCTCAGGGTGTTGGACATAAGGCATCTGTCTTTTCCAAGTTTCTACGTCTTCCTGGGTGTTCCGCGTGGATTGTATTACGTAGGCATTTGCTGAAAATTTTCGCAAGATCTTACAAGTTCCTATCTTTTTGTACTTTAGTTTATTGTACGTACCCTTAGGGAAACGTTCCTTACGCAAGTGTACCACGACTTCGTCCCCCACCTCGAAATGAACTTCTCTTCTCTTTAGATCTGCATGTTGTTTATATTTTGAGCTGATGTCTAAATCCACTAAACTAAACTAAAGACTCTGTAAAACAAACTAAAAGAAAAATTATTACAGTAAAAATTTAAACAATCCAATCGATCAATAGCCTTTGAACCTGGTTGGAATTTTGCCCAATTACGGTGAGCTGGATGCTCCTGCATCAGGCTCTCGGGGTGAAAAGAGATCATGACTCCGATTCATGAGCTCCTTGACCGACATTCCTGTTTGTCTAATCTGCCTGGCGTCAAGCCATGAGCTGTCCTCAATCGGACGGTTCTTCCACTTGACCAGGTACTGAAAATAATTTTTCCGTCGAGTACGTCTAACTACCTGAGTTTCGAGGATGCCTTCGATCTCAGGGTGTTGGACATAAGGCATCTGTCTTTTCCAAGTTTCTACGTCTTACTGGGTGTTCCGCGTGGATTTTCCGGGTCCATCTTTCTTTTCCTCCATCAGATCGCCTATATACGGAAACAGATCTGCCGCATTGAAGATAGGTGAAATGCCTATTCCGGGTGGTAGTTGTATTACGTAGGCATTTGCCGAAAATTTTCACAAGATCTTACAAGTTCCTATCTTTTTGTACTTTAGTTTATTGTACGTACCCTTAGGGAAACGTTCCTTACGCAAGTGTACCAGGACTTCGTCCCCCACCTCGAAATGAACTTCTCTTCTCTTTAGATCTGCATGTTGTTTATATTTTGAGCTGTTGTCCTGTAATTTTTCTTTCTCTTGTTCGTGTAAATCCCTCATTGCATTAGCAAAATATTCTCCACCCGCACTCCGTCGTTCCTGTAAACCAAGATCTCGAAGTTCATGCACTCCACGAGGGTGCATGCCATATAGGATCTGAAAGGGACTGAGACCCGTGCTACGATTTGGCGAATTGTGTAAGCAAACTATGCTTGCGCTAGCACTCGGTCCCACATACGTGAATTCTCCCTAACTAAGTTTCGTAACAGGTT
>APFE030207952.1:0-43535 GCA_000404065.3 Pinus taeda
CGTAACATCTGGTTGAGAGGCTATTACAGATAGAAGACTACCAATCATAGATCTATACAACTTCTAATCCACATCCTTAAATGTGTCGTCTATGCTCAGTTTGAAACTTGTTACCATTAGAGTAAGGACGGGTTTGTAATCTTCCATTTTGAATTTCTTGAGCATTTCCTTGATGTACTTGGCTTTACATATAAATATTTGTTTCTCTTGCTGAAACATTTGAAGCCTTAAGAAGTATGTAAACTCACCAAGTAAAGACATCTGGAACTCACTTTGCATCTTTGCAGCAAAGTTTTTACTTAGTCGATCATCATTGCTACCAAAGATTATATCATTTTCATATAACTCAACGATTGTTAAATTATATTTATCTATTTGTACGCAAAGATTGTTATCAACAGTACCTTTCTTGAACCCTTGTTGATGTAGATATTTGTCAAGACAAACATACCATGCTCTAGGAGCCTGCTTGAGACCATACAGAGCCTTTTTTAACCTGCAAACATAGTCTTCTTTTTCTAATAGTAGAAAACCTTCAGGTTGTTCGATTTAAAATTCTTCTTCTAATTCTCCATTCAGAAATGTTGACTTAACATCCATTTGGTAGACTTTTATTTTTCTTGAACATGCATAGGCGAGAAACATTCAAACGGCTTCCATTCTGGAAATTGGTGCAAATGTTTTTTCGAAATCAATTTCTTCCTCTTTTGCATATCCTTTACAGACTAATCTTGTCTTGTTCCTGGTAACCTGTAATCCTTCAACTATTTTGCTCCACCTGAACCTTTAATGAAACTACCATCTTGTTCAAACTAGCTTCCTGTCAATCGTAGACTTGCGCCATATACTGCTGCATAGACTTCTCTTGTATAAACATTAAGGAGTCAACAAGCCAGATTGTTCAAAATAGTGAGTCACTTAATGGTCCATCTTGACTTGAGTCATTATCTTAAGCAACTGCTAATTCCTCATGACCTTTTGCTTTTACAAATCCTGAAAGCATAACTGTTGAAACCTTGTTATCTACTTTGTCTTCTTGTACCTATTTCCTTTTCTAGACCTTCTTATTCCTGTAATCTCGAGCCATGTGCCCATAATTATGACACTTGAAGCATTCAATGTTTTCCATAGGTGATTCCATCTGATATTTACAACCACGAGCGCTATGGCCATAGTTATGGCATTTGAAACATTCGATATTTGGCCCATCTAGCACGTATTCTCTTCTAACAAAATCATCATGGAACCTATCTTGTGATCCTGCAAACTTGCTTCTAGGATTTTGCAGATAATGATTGTACCTATCAAAAACTTCATAATCCCTAGCCATATGTCCATAGTTAGCACATAAAAAGAAATAACCATTAAATAAACGAACATAGCTGGAAGATTTTTCATTCTTCTTTAGAGGCAGTGTTGTAGTTTCTTGTGGTCCTTTGTTCTTGATTGCTTTGGTCTTGTTCTTTGGAGTTAAAAAATTCTTCTTTGGCTTTTCACTTTGATCAACGTCATTCTTAGAATCATCATGTGAAGATGTGGAGCTTGTACCTTCATCAACTAGAGCTTTACCATCTGTAATTGCCTTCATTTTCACTTCTTCATCTATCTTATCTTATAAGTATTCTTCTTGTGATCCTTTGAGTTCGTTGATCTCATCACGAGTTGCATCAAGTTCTTATTTCTTTTGAGCAATGTCTTCTTGAAACCATCTTTTCAAGATCTTCCTTCTTTTTTTTTCCTCCTCAACCTGTAGCTTGAGAAGAGTGGTCTTCTTTACTTCTCCGTTGAGACCCTATATCTGTTTCTTCTACTTCTAATTTTCAATCTTGAGCTTGCTTATTTCTATTGAAGATGTTTCTAATTCCTTTTTCTTTTGGTCAACGGTGGACATGTATCTTTGATCAGATTCCTTCCTTTCAATTTCTGCTTCCTGCATCTGTTGTGTGATCTTGCTAATCTTTTCAAATGGCATGTCGAGTTCTTGTTGCTTATGTTGGACTTCTCTCTTGAGGTCTCATGTCGATGTATTATTGATTTCTTCCAACTTCTTTTGAAGTGACTCTTCAATGCATTTGTGTTCTTCAAATTCAATTTTGAGACCTTGAAATTGTTCTTCAAGAGTATTAGAACGGATCTTCTCAGCCTTGAGCTATTTTATAAGCTTGATTGCCTCCTTAAAAAATTCTTCTATGGTCAACCCTTCTTCATCATACTCAGAAGGATCTAAGTTTTCGATAACATCTTGACCTGATTTCTTTGTTGAATAGAAATTATGAAGCTTTTCCCAAAGAGCTTTAGCTGTTGAACATTGACCAACTTTTGTTTTACAGAATTTGCAAAAACATTCAAAATTACACTCATGGCCTTTGAATTGTACCTTTTAGCTTTGTCAGTAGATGTGTCTCCAAAAACAATTGATGCCCACACTCCATGTGCCTCCAAAGTTACTTCCATCTTGGATTCCCATATCCAGTAATTATCTGCATCAAAATCAGGGGTTGGTACACAATACTCACTTTCTTGAGATTTTGTTGTACTTGTACCTTCCTTTGAAATCCTTGTTACTCGCTTCTTTGACTTTCCCATCTCTATGCTTTGAAAACTAACTTCCAGCGGTTAAGTTGTTACTAAAGGAACCAAGCTCTTATACCAATTGTTGGAAAATACTCCCGGGGGTTGGGGTGGTGAATCAGTATTCCTTAGCAATTAGCAATTTTAATTTTTTTCAAAGCATTAGTTAATATTCAATTATCATTAATATTTATGCAGTAACAACATTGATTAAAAGAACATAGGAGACACAAAATTTTTAGGTGGAAAACCCCCTTCGGGTCAAAAACCACCGAACGCTTTTCTAATAAATTCTTTAATCTTTAGCCCCAACTTAAATGAAAGAAACAAATTCCTAGAAATCTAAAAAAGAAGTCTTCTCCAACTCCCACTGGATGGACACTCCAATGCCCGAGATTCTTCAGTAGTCAATTGAATGAATGCCGCAACACCCAATGAGCTACAACTCACCCTAGCACCACCCTACCACCCTATAGAAGAATAAAAGAAGAATGGACTCCCGTAACATGGAAAATGGTCCACTTTACAATGATATAGAATGATGTAGAAGAAGAAGACACACGAGACCATAACCCCAACTATGACACAACCACCTAATGATGATCATAGACCTCCCGACACTACCTCTTCAACTCTTGGCAGATAGACACTGGTACAACATTTACAAAGATGCTTTTACAATGACTTTATACAATGATACTTTTACAATGTCTGTATGCAGTGCTGCCCACTTGAAGACTTCATGTGGTGAACTTCTTGCTGTTGTTCTGCACCTTGATTGCTTCTCTTGTCATGCTACCCTTTCTCATTCTTTAGAACATTATATTATACATTGAGTCTTCTCTTGATGAATATATAATACTTGTAAAAAGTCTTCAAGGAAATACCCATGACATGATAATAGCAAAACTTACCTCATCCTATAGAGCATATGCCAGTGCTAAACAAAAACAGCAAATTATAATACAAAGAACCTAATGCAATTAAGAGATGAACATGCATATATAGAAGATACTTACCTATAGCTTACCTCTGCTGCACCTTGCTCATTGCTACCCTAGAAAGTTTGGTCCTTTGCACCCCTTGACAACACTTGATCTAGTTTTCTTGCCTTCTAGGAGCACGATATTTAATCGGATGTATATGTGTGATTTCATATCCCCAACATGTGATCTTCAGTACTATAGAAGCCCTCTGAGTCTTCTTTCCAATGCCACAGGTCTAACCCGATTTGGACTCTTCAAGACAAACTTATGCCCAATCTCTCACAATGAACTAATTATGGAATAGTTCAATAGAGAAAAATTGTACAGGATGCCACATTTCATTGTTTCCTCCTTCGGCTCTGAAATTGATATATAGAAAATTACATCCTATGCACTATCCACCACTTTTTACATAATTCCAATCCTCTTCTCAGAGAGAGTTATGATGATTTTCCCAAGGTCACTTCTCGGTGATGAAATTCAGGAGCCTGCACAAACCCTAACTTCCACAGATCATATCTCTGAAAATATAGCGAACCAAAATATGAAATTTGGTCATGAAATTCATTAGGATTTCAAATCAAATGGGTTTTCATTTCAGAATCTAAGACTTCACACAACTGAAGTTATAGTGAAAATGCCACGATCACTACATTTGGAGGATATATGAGATTTATTTTTATAGAGTTGAGAGGGGATTTTATAGAGAATGTTGGAGGGATTTTAGGAGCTTAAAAAATTATTAATTATTGACTATTAAATGACCAAAACCAATTATGAGTGCCATGCCACAACCCCATAGGGTTTTAGCCCACTAACTGGGGTTACTAACTTCAAACATGAATATCTCTCAAACTGTTAAGAATTACCTGGTGTGCCATATATCAACGGAAACATCTCGACGAGTAGAATATATCTAGAAGACCCTTGACTCAAAATAGAGTATTTTGTCAATTCAAAATTCCCTTGAAATATCAAGGTAGCCCCTGGTACTACTTGGGTTGACATCAATGACAACCTCAGATCATCTTTAGATCAATAATAAAGCCCCTAGAAACTTGCAAAACAAATGTTATTCTATCTTGTGTATTAATCCCATCAATAAATTAAATCCTACACTAAAAGAGAATTCGAGAAAACGCCAATCCAAACAATTAAATCATGTGGGAAATAAAAGGAAATTAACAATGCGAAAGGACATTCAAAAAGGAAATCATAACTGGAAACCAAATAGTGTCGACACAATATCGAGAGATTTTAAATGCTGGAAGGAATTTAAAAGAAATTCAAAAGCATTCTTCTTGTACTAATTCTGTGTGAAATTAACTTGATAGCATCAGATTTACTGCGTAAATAACTTATGAAAGAAATTAAATTAATATGAATCTCTCGCCTTCCTTGTCCCTGAAAATGAATCATGTAGAATTGTCCAGAAGTTAAAGGGAAACTATAATACTAATTAAATATGATCATAGCGCAATTTCCCTTTTATACATGTTGGCTTTGCGTTACAAGAATCATAGCTTTAGATAATATAAACTTATGTGTGATTGTTGCTTAACGATGCATGAGTTAATGATTAAATGATTTCACCATTTCATAATTATTCAAATGCATAATGTGAAACCGATCAAAGCACAAACCTGTCGATTCTCGACTAGAGCAGAGGATTCTTATTAAAACTTGTAAAGGCAGGATGTTGTAGCATAAGCCAATATTGTAAGTTCGGATAATCTGGAGGACACAATTGTTATTTAAAATATTTCAAGTGCAAATATAATTAACAATGTAGCAAATGAAATAGTGTGTAGAGGAACAACTTGCAACAAATTAACTCTAAAACTGAGAATAAAATATTGCAGTAAATCGAATCAATTCTAAAACTGGAAATAAAACATTTGCAACAA
Organism: Pinus taeda; assembly: GCA_000404065.3. NCBI lineage: Eukaryota > Viridiplantae > Streptophyta > Pinopsida > Pinales > Pinaceae > Pinus > Pinus taeda. The sequence continues at coordinate 5,465 of APFE030207952.1, forward strand.
ATTAGATAACATCAATTGAAGGAAGAAATAAACTGTAAATAAACAAATAAAATTCACACAACAAATATGAATTGAAATGTTATTTAGTTTAAAAGATGAGAGCGGTGTCAAGATGGTCTGGCGGCTAACCCAACCAGCTTGCACCCTCTTTGAGTGCTTGGTTCACACAGAAATTAACACCATCAAATGCAGAAAATAAATAGACAGCTCATGGATAAAAATCACTTCAATTAACTCCTAAAAACAATCTTTTACATGATGTAGACATCGGCTTAACTCCAATAAGCAGGAGAAGTGATCAACAACTAGAATCTGTATGCTTCTACATTGGGACAACTTGTCATCCCTTATGCACTTCCTTCAATCCCTGTGCCTGTCTCTAAATCTCTCTTAATCGATTAGCTGACTAATTAATCTAAATCCTTGCCACTCTAGGCAATTTATTATATATGCATCAGATTACAATTTGGGACTCTTAATTATCCAATTAAAAAAACAAGAGGCAGATCATCAATCATAACAATTTTCCGTGAATAAAATTAGTTTGGAACTAAATGTCGAAACAGGGATGATTCTGGCAAATTGTTCCTATTTTCCTAGAACGGTGTTGTTGTTGGACTCCATGTAGGATGGGTGCAATGCTACATCATATCCACTTGGCATAGATGTGGACATGGCATTGTGTTAACTCCAGCGTTGGTGTGGTTGTGCTTTTCCAGATTTAGATAAGATGTACTTGTTGACTCAAATTTGCATTCCATTAATGCAACCTTCCGTGTACCATTTCCATCAAGCAAAATTCCTCTTAAATAAATCATGTTGCTTGGTAGGATCATGATGCTTTGGTTCCATGTATACCATGCCACTAACGGTAGTTGATGACAGGTAGACAAGAACCATTATTCTTTTCACCCCATTTCTATCAGACTGACACCTTACAAGAAATTCTTATTCGTTGACTGCGTTGATCGGGAGGTTGAGGGTTGCCATGAAGGGAAGAAAAAAGATCGAAGTAGTGTTTAAGAGACTTGAGGCTCGATGGGTTTGATACCTACACTAAGACCATCTTTCTGATCACACATGAAACTAGCTCTGAACGAATCTTATGATCATAACCATTATAGATTGGCAAAGAGAACTTGTTGCATTCAAGTAATTTTCATTGCAAGCCTCTTTGACTTCTTATTTCAAACTAACGATACACAGATATATTACTACCCAAATCACTTCATCACCGAAGATACAATTCATGATAACAGAAACTTCAATAAAATAAAGGATGTTATGGTGAAGAAATTAAGAGCAGCAACGCAGAATCATTGGAATCATAGTGCAGGAACGTGAATGTAGTTCAAGAATCCTTCATAGTGCAGGAAGACATAAAATGGTGCAGGCACGTAAATGCAATGGTGCAGGCACATCCCAAAGTATAATCAAACCAGTTTTAATCCTGCAACATACAAACCTTAATTAAACTCTCATTAATGCTATTTTAATCTTGTTAAAACAAAGAAGTAACAAATACTCTTCGAAAATAATCATTTAACCAATCGACAACATGAGATAAATAAATAAAAATAAGACAAAACGGAGACCCAACAGTCAGTAGGCATGGACATTACCTCGTGTTATCGCTAAGAATTTTTCCTTAGTTGTTGATATTAGTCAACATTTGAATTATCATATTAAGCACTCCCAACACATGAGTATTCAAGATGAGTGGATCAAACTTTAAGGGATATGCCCAAATTACGAGTCCTTGTTTTAGTCAACAGAAAGAAATGAACTTTCTAGATTTCAGGGTAGTTGGGAGGCAATAACAAATTATTCCTAATTTGTGGAAAAGTGGCATCACCTAATAGCATAAGATTCAATAGAAGATAAGATAAGCCATCATTTTGTAGCACCAAAAAATTTGTGATCAACAATCTTCAAAAATCTGTGACATTTCTTGCAGCAATTTGATTTTATTTTTCTAATTATATTATTTTTTTATTTCCTAAAAGTTAGGACAACCGAGAGATTGTGTTTGCTTATTTAAGTCATAATTTTGTCAGACGCAGGGGTTGAAAATTTTGAAGAAACCGTTTGTATTGTGTATACCTTTGATATTAATAGAATTTGTTGTTAACAATGTTATTTGTACAATTGCGGAGATTCTTGTGTGATAAGTTTCCTGACAGTGTTTTCTAGTGTATATTTTTCCTTGTAAGCCATAACTATGATTCATAAGTTTTTTGTGTTTGGAAATAAGTGATTAAATTTGAAATCTTTCTAAAAGCTCATATTTACATTTTCCAAGTTGCTCATATTTTTTCAATTTAAATGTCACTCACAGAAATCATATGGTTTCTATGTTTTTGATGTTTACTCCCTATTGTCTTCTATCATAACTTAATGATGATTTGTCTAAGAAACCTAAATCTATATTTCCCCTATTAATTTTTTTCATATAGCCTATAGCTAACAATTTTATGTCAAATATTCCATGCCCAATGGTCCCTGTCCATCTTCCTTCCAAAAAAATTGCATGCATTACCAACTAAATCTGATTAATGAGATAAATTACCTACTTGTTAGTGACAGTGAGTGGTATAGTTTAAGGAGAGATCCATCTCTAGATTGAAGGGCCAACTTTCAATCTAAAGTGGTTGGAAGGTTTCCTCAACGAGTTTCCTTCCACAGCTAAGGAAAAATTATGAGTGAAAACACCCCGACAGAGTCACTACAAGAACATAAGCATTGCTTCAATACCGATAAGCATGGTCAATACCCTGATGAAGTTTCTTGTTTCACCTCTCTGTGCAGGAATACTTTATCTTATTTAAGCCTTTATTTATTTATTTATTGAACTGTGCTTTTGCTCATATTATTTCATGGGGGTAGAAGATGGATCTCGACTTATTGAGAGCATAAGAGGTTATATATACCTCTGATATTAGCATCCTTATTATAGATTTTCCCCTTGTCCTTCTCTACTGAATTGGATCAGTGTGAACAACACTAAAACATAAAAAACCGAGTGTGGGAATGAGGTTCCTAGAATATATACAGGTATCATGGTTCTAAACAAAACTCTTCTTACCAAAACATCATCAACCAAAAGATATGGACCAAGACGAAGAAGAAGGACTAAAGATTAGCCAAATGTTGTAGTGTCACAAGGCCCTTTTCCATTTTTCCACATGCATTGGAACCGAACAAAACACTTCCACACAAGGTTTATTCACAAGAAAGAAAAGAGTCCATCTTCCCATCCAAATATTGGAGATGATAAGTGTGGTGCATGGAAAATTTTAGGTACAAATCGTTGCCTTTAGGAGAAATTAAGGGGTTTGAAATTTTTATTGGGAGAATATTTTGTAGCATAGTACATTGTTACAAATTGCCTCAAATTTATTTTATTAAAAAATTAGGTATGGATGTTAACCCACCTTATTTTAAGGGATAGGATAAAAAAAATTAAATTTAGCCCTTGAAATTAGGAGTTGCAACTTTCCATTCGCCCTAATTTTCAAGAATAGGAATTTATGATAGTTATTTTGTCCTCCCAATTCAGTGTAAAAAACGTGTATTTCTTTCATTCACCCATATTTCATGGTATTGGGATTAATTTCGAGAAAATGAACCTCATTTTTTGGAACAAATGGTCATAAAAGAATAATTCATTTTTGTTTAAAAAATTAGGTCTCTTATTGTCATGTCTATTTAAAGATTGAATAGTGTTCTTGCCATCTTCCAAGTTTTCAGCTTTAGTCATTATCATATACAAGGGTTGTTTGCAGAGTTGTAGAATTTGAATTAAGAAGTCAAGATTGAGAATAGTGGTACAAGGTTGTTTGCAAAGTAGTGGAATTTGAATTAGTAAGTCAAGAATCAACGTACAGTGGTACATATAAGTCTGTGTTTTAATGGATTTTTGGTATATATAAGTATTAATTTTCTGATATATACTTGTCATTTTGAAATATTATTTAGATAATAGGTTTTTTGAATTTTCAATCCCATTAAAATAATGATGTTTGATTCTTGATTTTTAGCTTCCACCCATCGTCTGTAAAAAAATTAAAAATCTAAAAAACCAATCCCTTACTATCCAAAATCAATACAACCCAAATTCCAACATTTATTTTGTTACTTACCCTTTATCTTCAATGTACACTCTATGTAAATTAAGTTTCTGTGAAGAAATGATAAAGTAGTTGTTACTATTTGAATACCAAGGTGCTCCCAGTTTAAAATACTCTACCAGAACACTGTTTGATGGAAGACACCCTATTAAAAATCAAATTTAGATAAACTGTTTAAATTTTACCGATTGTGTTTCTAATAGGAAAGAATAAAGTAGTTGTTGTTATTCTTGCAATAGTAAGGTGTTGGCCAGTTGAAAATTTTAGCTGGAACACAACTGAATGTTATTAAAAATCAAATTTAGCTAAAATTGTTTAAATTTTACCGATTGTGTTTCTAAAAGGAATTGATAAAGTAGTTGTTGTTATTCTTGCAATAGTAAGGTGTTGTCCATTTGAAAAATTTAGCTGGAACACAATTGAATGGATATGCGAAGACATCTTGTCAAAAAATAAAAACTAGATATATTTAAAATATATGTATTATCAAAACAAAAACTGTCATCCAAACTTTCAAGATTGAAATGAAAAAGGTTATATTAAAATAAGAATTTAAGAAAATGAATAATAAATTTGAAACTATTTACTTCAAATAAATTTCATTAGCATGATGAAGATGGAGGAGATACTTTGGGCGATTTTATATGCATAGATGCAGTGCAATTTTTGTTTACTCGGTGCCCATAGACATATGTTTTAGTCATTTTTTTCACTATAAATTTTGAAGACATTGAATGCATTTTAACTATTCAAAAATATAATTTAAACAATGAAAAATTACACATGGTGTGTGCGTGTATATATATAAGGTTTCTAGAGGGATTAAATCACTTCTGTGCAAATTTTTAGTCAAAATTTTCACTGTAAATAAAAAATGTCGGCTATAAAAAAATGAATATACATGTTATACTCTTGCTGTCAACCATAAATATAATATTTTAATGTCCATATGAATTATCATAATCTTATATCAATTTTATAGAGAAATAAAGTAACTAAAAATAATAAATAAAATTTTATACTTTTCAGTACCATAAATTGTATAATTCTTATACTTTCTAAAAATATTTCAGTAGCTCATGGAGCATTTACGGAAGAAGATCGTTGGAGGAAAGCGCCAAAGACTGAAGACCTAGCTGCCAACTGCTCTGCGCCTCTGGCCGCAGGCCAGCCCCGGCCTTCCTTGCTGCAAGAAAGGAGGTATCTGATACCCTGAACCGGCCTTTACATTGAAATAGAGGACTCTGCAACTGAATATTGGTAAAATCCGCCGACTGGATAGATTGGGAAGCCTGTGCTATTGGGAGTAAGCCAACGTTACCCCGCGGATGCCATGGAATCCAGCGGGGGCTCTGCCCCTCCTCTCAACCCACCACCGAATATTTCTGCATTCAAAGCATTAATAGCCGCAAGCCTGAAACGCCCTCCCACGGCTAGCCAGCAGAAGTTCATCAAGAAACTTGGATCGATCCCTACAGTTGCCCTTCCGGAAGAAGAAACATGCAAGGCAGCACTGAACCTCGCGGAAAGAGGATTAATAGGACAGTTTACGGGCCTCTGGCCCTCTCCAAAATCGGTCGAGAACTGGACCCAAAGAAACTGGTCTCCACTAATTAAAGACGAAGTCAAGAGCTATTTTGTGGGCAAAGCATTCTTCGTATTTGTCTTTGAGAACCCGGAAGATAGAAGTCTCATCTTCAGAAATGGCCCTTACTTCATGGGACCACAAGGTCTGTATCTAAACAAATGGTCTCATGACTTTGACCCCTCTCAGGATGTCCCCTCCGCTGTCCCGGTGTGGGGTGCGACTCCCCCATTTGCCCCTGCATTGTTGGAATCAAAAAACCTTCCAGATCATTGGTAATGCACTCGGAAAATACATAGACCAGGCAGCAAGGAAAGACCAGTACACATGCGCCCGAATCTATGTATAGGTTGACCTAGAAGAGGGTTTGCCTGAAGCAATAAAGCTCTCTGTCGCTGGGTGGACTCACATCCAGGAACTGGATTATGAACAGATCCCTTTCAAATGCATACACTACCACGAGCACGGCCATTTTGCGAAACATTGCAAGAAAAAAGCAGAAGACCAAACAGACAAAACAAATGAAGAACAATGGACGGAAGTTCGAAAGACTACTCATCAAAAAAAAGGAAATGGAAAAGGGCACATCTCCGGGGTTCCAGGCAGTTCCAAGAGCAACCAAGAAATGGATGCAACCCAGAATGACACTGAAAAAGACCAGACCGACAATCAAGAAATGGATGCAACCCTGAACGACAATGAAAAAGATCAGACCGTCATAGTAGGTACGACACAAGAAAAAAAGGCAAACACAGAAGATCCACCATTAAACCAAGAAGGGGGAGAAGCTACACAGGTTGAGGCATTGCAAGGTAGCCCCTCTAATCCATCTTATGCAGAAGTAACAAGGAAAAAACCAGTAGATAGCGCGGGTTCTTCAAAGGATGAAGCCTTTGAACGCCCCTCTAGAAGAGCAGGAAGGAAATCCCGCAAAGAAATAAGGGAAGAGGAAGCTGAGAGACTCAAAATCCAAGGCAGCCAGTCCACCATAGAAATGTCCATTGGAATAAACACAAGACCAAGGCCTTCAAAGGGATGCCCTACGCCCCCTCTCAAGTAAATCATGAAGCTCGTCTCTTGGAATTGTAGAGAACTGGGGAACGCCTCCAAAGCTGAAGCAGTCATGGATCTCCTGAAAATTGAATCTACAGATATTCTCATGCTCCAAGAGACGAAGATAGAAGCCCGAGCGCTTCTAGACATCAGCAAGTCAAAGTGGAAGAAAAGTGCAGGCAAAGCAGTCAATTCAGGGGGCTCCTCCAGAGGGCTGACAACCCTCTGGTCAGAAGATTCCTTTTTACTCAAAAAACCTCATGAAACTCAGCACTGGATATTCACGGAGCTTACACAATGTGCAAGTAAGTTGTCTTTCTCTCTATTTAATCTCTATGTTCTTGTTACTTATTCTGAAAAAAGAGAATGCTGGACCTCTCTCTCAGCATTTTTAGATCAGCATACCCCAAGCATCATAATTCTAGCAGGTGACCTCAATATAGTACTAAAATCAAAAGAGAAAAGGGGCGGCTCCAACAACACAGACCCCATGCTGGCCTTTGTGGAAGAGCTAGCGCAGCAATGGGACCTATTAGACTTCAAGCCCATTCAAGGTCTATATACCTGGTCCAACAACAGATCTGGGTCTGAACATATCTCTACTCGATTGGATCGATTTATGGTACAAGGTTCTCTGATTATGGATAAAAAGATAATCAAAACAAAAATTTTACCCAAGTTAGCTTCTGACCACAAACCGATCTAGCTGCTCCTTGAAGATGAAGAAGATTTAGGCCCTCTACCATTTCGCTTCAACCCTTTATGGATCGAGAGAGAAGCTTTTTTTGAAACTGTTAAAGAAGCCTGGGCCAAGTCATTCTCAGGGTCCCCAACCTTTGTTTGGGAACAAAAACTGAAAGCCACAAAACAAGCGCTGAAGGAGTGGATAAGCAAACCAGTCCCTACTCCAATCAGCATAAGGAAAGAGGCAGTTTACACATTGGAGTCTTTACAAATGGAATTGGAGAGCAAAGAGATAACAGCTAAACTTCTAGAACAAGAAATCAAGGCTCAAGCTACTACATATCGATCATTCAAAAAAGAAGAAGAATTCTGGAGAATCAAATCCAGGAGTTTGTGGTTAAAGGCAGGCGATCGGAACACCTCCTACTTCCACAGACAATATAGAGCTCGGCTGAACAGGAATCACATCTATGAAATAAGGATAGCAGAGGGCCATGTTAGCAAAGGCTTCACCCAAGTCAAAGCTGCTGCAGATAGCCATTTTAAAAATATTTTTAGTGATGGAGAACAGGCTTTCGAGGGCGAAATAGCAGAATTCCTCTCCAATATCCTTCATCTAAATAGTCCAGAAGAAAACGTTTCCCTCACCAGAGAAGTAACAGAGGAGGAAATTATAAAAATTATTTGGTCCATGGAATCAGATAAGGCACCGAGCCCAGACGGTTTTACGATACACTTCTACAAAGTCTGCTGGAACATCATCAAAAAATACCTCCAAAAAATGATAAAGGGGTTCATGAGAAAAGCTAAGATCGGTGGAGGAACCAACTCTACGTATCTAGCATTAATCCCCAAAGAAACCAATCCATAAACATTTCGCCAGATTTAGACCCATATCTCTTTGTAATGCATCCTATAAAATTCTGGCAAAATTGTTAGCAAGCAGGATCAAGCCCTTGCTCAAGAAGCTGATCTCTAGTCCTCAAGGTGGCTTCGTGGAGGGCAGACACATTCTCGACAATGTCATCCAAGTCCAGGAGACAATCCACACCAGCATGAAGCGAAATGAGAAAGGTATGTTGATTAAATTAGACATGGCAAATGCGTTTGATAGAGTCAATCGCTCTTTTCTCATTAAGGTACTCCTCACCTTTGGTTTCTCGCCTCATTTTGTTCAGCTTATTAATGCTTGCATAAATAATCCCTGGATCTCCCCCCTAGTCAATGGATGCCCCTCTAATTTCTTTCAAGCCCGGAGAGGCATCAGACAGGGTTTCCCCCTCTCCCCTTTCCTATACATTTTAATGGCAGATTCCCTTAGTAGAAAACTCTCTGCTGAGAGAATACTTGGCACTCTCCCTGGTCTCAAATCCTCCTCAAATGCAATACCCCAGAACCATAGTCTCTTTGTTGATGACTCTCTTCTCCTCGGATGTGCGTCCTACAGAATCGCCAAAGGATTCGACTCAATCTTGAAAAGCTATTGCAGGGTCACAGGTGCTCTCATCAATGAAAGAAAGAGAGAAATTTATAGTTGGAACACAGATCAACAAGAGACCAACAGCATTGCGGCAATCATGGGATTTAGAGGTCATGCTATATGGGACCAAATTAAATATCTTGGTCTTCCAATAATCAATGGTGCCAATAGGAGAACGCTCTCGATAGAAATAATATGTAAAATTAAATCAAAGATAGAAGGGATGGGAGGCTACTGGCTAACCAAAGGAGGGAAAACCATCTTAATCAATACCCAGCTATCTGCGTTCCCAATCTATCAAGCAGCCTTCTTGCTGGCCCCCAGGAACGTCACAGAGCAGATTTCAAAATTGTTAAGGGATTTCTTATGGCAAGGCGGGAGAGGGAATGAAAACAAAATGCACCTAGTAAGCTCAGAAATGGTCAGACGTCCAACAACAGAGGGGGGCCTTCAAATCCGAGATCCCTCTCTCGTAAACTTGGCTTTGGGTGGGAAATTTCTCTGGAAAATGGTCCATGAACCCAAGCATCAGACCAGCACCACGTTGATGTCCAAATACGCCCGAAATTATACATACAGAAGCTTGTAATTTGATTCCTCTGCCAACAGCACGCAGATATGGAAGTTGTGTTGTAAAAGCAGCAAATTCTTTAACCAATACCTGTACAGAGTGCCTGGAAATGGAAATCGAATCAACATGTGGCATGATAGAGTAATGGGGAGTGACCCATTGGAAGAAAATGAGGATATAGCCGATATCAGAGAGTGGTTGTTGCGCGCAGGCAAAACCAGATTCTGTGATATTTCGATATGGGACAGCAGAGGTGAATGGACCGGTTGGGATCTCAATGGTATCCCAGATTGGCTAATACCACAAAAAAACCTTCTTATCGAATTGCTGGAAGGATCCTCTCCAGACCATCGCCACATAAGAGACAGCTGGGCTTGGGGAACGACTGGAACATATACCACAGCAGCAGGATATAAAGCACTACAGAGTTCAAGAAACAGCAGTCATGCACCGGCCTTCTGGAAGTCAGTTTGGGACAACCTAGCCCTTCCCAAAGTGAACTTCTTCTTCTGGACGTTGGTGCACAACAAACTTCTCACTGGGGACAATCTAGAGAAAAGGAATATTGCAGGTCCTCACAGGTGCGAGTTATGCAGAAGCCACTCTGAAACAGCCCAGCACTTATTCCTTGAGTGCAAATTTTCCAAGGAAGCATGGGAGCTCGCTCTTCTGGACTTGTAGATTCCATCCTTCCCCCATAATACAGTAGCTGAACTGTTTGCCTCCTGGATCAATAACTACCCCACAGTATCCCCACCAAATCCTTCTGGAAAAAAATTGGACAGCAATTCCAAAATTCGTTTGTTGGCAAATATGGTTTGCTCGTAATGATCAAATTTTCAATGGAAATAGATACACTCCTCTTCAAGTTGCAGCCAAAGCTAAAGCATTACTCTTGGAAGCAGCCCAACAACAGTTTCATAAAGAAGATCCACTGCTCCTCCCTGAAGAAAGAAGTTGGCTTCGCCCGCTTGAGCCTTCTCCTCGTAAGTTTCATCTCATCCCTCAAACAGTTAATCCGAAGTGGAGAATAAGAGAAACTGAGGAAAGTTTCACAAATTGGTGGAAATCCAAAAAACTCACCACCATCTTTTTTTACGGAGCCTCCAAAGGAAATCCCGGGAACGCCGGTGCTGGAGGGGTCATTTACTCATCGGATGACACCACAAGAGACAGCTTCTATTGGGGACTAGGCCAGAAATCCAATAATCAAGCAGAGATCTATGGACTCCTCAAAGCCTGTCTAATAGCAAGAGAAAAGGGAGTTAAAGACCTCCAAGTCTTCAGTGACTCAGAAATCCTCATCAAAAAATTAAATGCTGAAGATCTTTTCAACAATGCAAGCCTCAATAAACTTCTGGGAAGACTGAAAAGAATCATCCAAGACTTCACCTTCTATAAATTCTATCACATCCTTAGAAACTTGAATGGCGAAGCTGACCAAATGGCGAAGCTGACCAAATGGCGAACAAAGGATGCCCCCTCATGAAAGGACAGTTGTTTATCAATGACGAAAACTTCTACCAAATTCCCTGAAAAGTCTGTAACTCACAAGCAGAATATGCTGCTACTTTCTTTGTAATTGGGGCTGCCTCGGCAAAGACCCCATCTCTCTTATTCAAATAAATAAAATGTTACACCCGTTTCAGTTTAATAAAAAATAATAATAATAATAATCAGTAGCTCACTTAAAAAGCTTTTTAAAAATATACCATAAATAAAATATTTCAATGTCCATATGAACTATCATAATCGTATATCAATTTTATAGAGAAATAAAGTAACTAAAAATAATAAATAAAATGTTATACTTTTCAGTACCACAAATTGTATAATTCTTATACTTTCTAAAAATATTTCAGTGCCTCATTTAAAAAACTTTTTAAAAATATTTTAGTAGATGACTCAAATATTGTTTTTAAATATGCACGTCGAATAATTTATTTCAATCTCAACTTCATGCATATGTATATGGAGAGAGTGTAAATGACTAATTATTTAGTGTTGATCATAAAAAAATATTTCGATTAAAATACAACATTAAAAAGATATAATTAATAATAATGACTAACAAATAAAATATTTTAGTATGGAAGGTTAATTAATATTGAAATGTATTCAAAAATATATTAATAAAAATAAACTCATTTAAATGTGGAAAATATATTCCATAGAAAAAATATTTCAAGAAAAATATTTAAATGTGTATATATTATATATGGTTAAGAAAACCTATATATTCATTATATAAAGCAATTGATATTTTTTTTTTATGGCTAAAACATTTTAAGTAGTCTTATTGTGGCCATTTTTTAGGAATTGTTTTTGGTCAATTTTGTTTGAAATCAAGCAAAGATGTGTTAGAATTGCAAGTTTAAGTAATTGTTAAGACATCGAACTCATTTTTTACATTCAGAAATATAATTTAAGTACAATGAAAAAATTATTCGTCAGTATATATATATATATAAATATAAATATATTAGGTTTACAGATTTGTTGTGTGCAAATTTTTTAGTCAAAATTTTCACTTTAAAAGAGGCTTTCCTTGGAGCTACAAGATTGTCTTGATCCAATGAACAAATCCTATATACTCTGTCTCCATATTGAAATCCAATCTAAACCAGCACAAACATGTACGTGTACACTAATTTGATTATGTGTGCACAAATTTGTTATTAGTTCCAAGTACTACAATTAAGTTTCTGTTGGACAACGGGTCCCCTTTGTAATGGTTTTAGGGCTTAAAGCCCACAATTTTGGGATATTGGTATTGTAAAGGCTCTGCGAAGTGCGCGGAGCGTGAGTTGTAATGAGTCAAGTCAAAGGGTAGTCTGCCCAAAAATAGGGTAAAATAATAAAAAGTGAGTTGGTCTGCCCATGGTCCGCGGACCATGAGAATGTATAAATAGAGCAAGGCTCTAGGTGTAGAAGATAGTTTTTTTGGAGGTTTGGAAGAGATCTAAAGTGTATGGGTTGCTAACAGCGATAGTCGCTCTAAGTCTATAAGTCTGAGTCGAGGGTTGTAGTAGAAGATAGAGGCTCCGTAGTTGTGTGCGCGGAGGCCCAGTAGAGTCCGCAGTTGTGTGCGCGGACCCCTACAGCTGTGTGCGCAGGGTAGGAATTGGATTGTAACTGGAAAAAGGCATTAATAAAGATAAGTTGGTTTTGGAATATTGCGTATCTATTTCTATATTCTGGTTTATGCATCTGTTTATGGTTTATGATAGGCACATGTATGTTTATGTTAAATGGTAACCGAAAGTATTATGCCTTCTTAATTCAATTCAAGATCTATAATAATATTAAGCACATAAAAGGTAATTTCCACTCGCGCTTGTCCTCCAAGCTGAGTGAAGCAAAGTACTCTGGACGTAGGATTAGTTTGCGAACTTCCAGACCTCATCAAGACATCTTGATCTGAAAATGGGGCTCTTAGGCTTCTTGTCTAACTTACAAGAACCTCTCCCACTTCCAAAGCTTTAAATTTTCCCAAGTCTATTTGATTAACCAATGCGGAAATAAGAAATGCTTGACAATATGGGTGTATGCTTGTATTTTTTTTAAGTTGATTATTTACTTCAAAATATGTTGTTTATGCTGATATGGGAAGGTACTTAAACTGATATATAAATGTATATAACAGTAGTTAAAGCAGCAATAAAAACAAACACATAAGACAACAGTATAATATGGAGTTCACCTAGATATCCTGGGCTACACCTCCTTGAGCTCTAATCAACTTGATTAGGCTCTCTGGGATTATGGCAATAGTTCTTTTACAAGTGCCTACACTTAACTCCAATGTTTTATACAGGAACATTGGGCTCATAATGTCATCTTTTCCCCTGGCTCTTGGAGCTATTCGGCTTTCTAGCTTTGGCTCTTGCTTTGGTTGTGGCTCTGACTCTAGCTCTGGCTCTGTGGCTCTGGCTATGGTTCTAGCTCTCAGCTCTCGCTTCTAGTGCTCACTCTAGCTCTTGGATCTGGCTGTGGCTTGCAGCTCTCTGCTCTGGCTTTCTTAATCTCTTTCGCTCGGCCTTTGCATGCCTCTGTGAATCGCTCGACATCCAAGCGACTCCAACAATAATATGTTGTTGTCAATTGAGCTCTCCGACTTTTCCACTCGACCTCCGAGTGACTCCCCAGACTCTCTGCGCATTCAGCGTCTTCTCGCGGTTCACTCCTTTTTTGGCCTATTACAGTGAGCTCTTACTCTGGCTTCCTTGCTTCTAGGTATGCTCCCTTTTTCTCCCCTTTTACTCTCTGTCTATTCGTGGCTCTTAGAACCATTTCATTCCCCGACTGTTCGTTTCCTCTCCCGGCTCTTCGGATTGCCTGCCTTTGTGCTGGAATTCCCTACTTTGCGTCATCGTCACTGTAACGCTTCACAGAGAGGTGGCCACTTGTCTCCTCACGAGTTGAGCTAGCTCTTCCTCAAACGGTTCGTTACTTTGGTTACTCTGTGAAATGATTCATCCTCCAACTCAGCGGTCCAATCGGACTTCAACTTTCATGTGCCGAAGCTTATTTTCTCCATCGAATCCAATTTTCCATTAGGCGCAATCTCCGATGTTAGATCTAGGGCTTTCGGATCCTACAGTTATCGCTCTTATCATGTGGTTGACTTGCTCGGATGTTAGCCCGCAATGAGAGTTGTTTTCTCTCTCATTCACCAAACACGCATCAATCACCTTATGGCATCGTTGGGTCCTCTGAAAATTCTGCTCACTGCCCAAAATACTTTTGATATTCCGTTGGTTTTGGAGCGCGGGACCCGCCTGTCACTTTAGAACTTTCCCCACAGTTCTCTGGCTTCCCTTGTGACCGAGCGCTTAGGGCTTTTCCATTTCGAGGGGTTTTTCCCAGCGATGCGCTAATCGTGCATCAAAAACAACCTCCATTTCCTGATCTAGATTTCCCAATTGCTAGTTTGTGCCACTGCACGATCTCCATGGACCTCAGTCAGCGTGCTTTGACCGAAGGTCCTCATTGCTCCATGCTGGCTGCAAATTGTCATTGTTCAGAGGTTATTTCTGATAGGCTTCAATATCCACAAGACTTTAAACTCTGGTATGAGCTTTTACAGAGTTCGAGTAGCTTTAAGAGAGTTTAAGGATCAAATTTTGGATCATGCCTTCCCACTAAAAGAACTTTTGGTTCACCAAAAGACTGATACACTGATCTGAGCAGTAAGTGAGATTAACAACACCCTCTTCTTTCAACCTCCCTACACTTGCCTTTGCATAGTGCCTCTGAGCCAAAATATCAAACCACTTCCCTTCTTGGATGGGTTGGTCGTCTCGGGAAGAAGGGTTTTCCTCCTTGACTTCATGCAGAACTTCTGCTATGAAGTTTACATAAGGTAGTTTGAGCTTCTTTGCCTTAATCCTTGATCCAAGGTGGCTCAAACAAATGTGAAGTACATCTGCTCCACAAAACTTTCATTTGTACCTGTTTGAAAAGCTGCCAACAACAATTGTTAGCAACAACAGGCATACAGGCAACAATTGCATGGGCTAACTCTTGCTTCAACAAAGAAACAGATTTCACATCTTGTGAACCCTCCCATGTCTTACATCTGCATACAAATGACAAGCCAATAAAACATGCCTTTACAACAAACGACCCTTCAAGTCGAGCATGTAGGAAAAAGACCTTTAAGACTCTTTTCCAAAAGATGAAACACTTCATCCTTATCTCCATTTTAGGAATCCAAGTTAACTTCTCCCAAGCCAACATCACATGCATCTCATGCTCAGGCATGCATTCCATCTTTCAACTTTTTCTTAAGTACATTGTACTTTCGAAGCTAAAATGAGCATATTGTTGCAGCAATAAAGTGAGTTTCCTACTCAACTTCTTTCTATTTACCATTTGGTAAGATCCTGCAACTTGCATTTATTCCACAAAGAAATGCAAACAGATGCATCACTAGACATGCAACCTTAATTGGATAAGAATTCTAACCATTTCTTACCAATCTATTTCAAAGGTCCCTCCTTTGTTTGCACATCAACATCAATATGTGAATCATCCTAAACCACATCAATCTTGGAATCTTTATTTCCATCCCTACCATTTTCTTTTTCCATCTTCTCCTTCAACTTTGGTGGAAGCAGCACTAGATTCAAAGTCCAACACCTTTTAGCAAGATGCCCTTGCTTATGGCAGTAAGTGCAACACACGTGCATCCTTTTGACAGCATGATTTTCCTTGACCTATGGACCTTTGGCTGCTTGCTTCTTTTCCTTCAAAAGTTTCCTATATGTGGCTATCCACTTCCAACATCTAGAAACATAATGGTTATCCAAACCACAAAAGGAACATGCAATTCTTTTTTCACACTTTACAAAATCAAAAGGAATGTGCTTAGAACTAGATTTATACCTGCATATTTAACCTTCATTGCCTTCATGAGGAGGTGAGAAAAATGAAGAAGTAGCTCCCTTTGGAACACCATTACTTTCTTCAAGGCTATCACAGTTTCCACAACCCTCTGGTTCAAGTATGTGCTTCTGAACACCTGCATGATGCAAATGATGTTTTGAGCTATTACATTCCTCCTGAACACAATCCTCACACTTTTGAGGGAGAGGACGTGCAATGAAACTCATTTTTGGAACTGTTTCAATGGCCTTCTTGGTAGCTTTGGAACTCTCTCCATAAGATTGTCCATAGCCAAGACCCAAATACTTAGGCCGTTCCTCAACCATTATTGGCTCAACAATACCTTGTGCATGTTTTCCTAATCCTTTTCCTTCATAGCCCATCTTTGACATTAGCTTGGAACCTATGCCTCTGGTATGTTTTTCAAAAGAACCAATATAAGAATTCTTAGAAGAATTTGAAGACAAATAGGAATGATTTGCCTCTTCTTCAAGCTGATACTTGGCCAAGGCTTCTTTGGCAACAAAGAGTTGTGACTCCAACTCATGCATCCTTTTTAGGTTCATACTTGCAATATGAAGTTGCCTCTCAAATTTCCTGCAATTTGTCAGAAAGCATCTGCTTCTCTTCCTCCTATCCTCATACATTTCTCTCACCATATCCATCATGGTGGACAAGTCTTTCTTCATGTCTCCATTAAAGGAACTTCAGGAGCAAGTAGAATTTGAGAACTCACTTGTATAAGTTGTCATTTTCAAAATGCATAAAAGAACTTCAAACAAGATTAATAAGGAGCTTATTCAGCAACCTTTTGCAACAAACCTCTTGTGCTTCAAGGGTTGCTTTGAGGTCCTTTGGGATAGAAGAATGCCTTTAGCTCTTCTTCCTTCTTGTCCTTCCTAGACTGAGATATCAATAGCTTTCCCTTCACCTCTACAAACTCAAACAATAGTCAGTCTGCAACCAAGCATACAATCGATGAGGCAATCAATCCTTGACTATCCAAAACACCTTTCAGACAAGCAATCTTTGCCCTGTTAATCAAGCATTCTGATACAACCTTCTTTGAACCAGGGGTTAATCAATCTTAAGCTCTGATACCACCATATCTGAAAATGGGGCTCTTAAGCTTCTTGTCTAACTTACAAGAACCTCTCCCACTTCCAAAGCTTTAAATTTTCCCAAATCTATTTGACTAACCAATGCGGAAATAAGAAATGCTTGACAATATGGGTGTATGCTTGTATTTGTTGTCAGTTAATTATTTACTTTAAAATATGTTGTTTGTGCTGATATGGGAACGTACTTAAACTGATCTATAAATGCATATAACAGTAGTTAAAGCATCAATAAAAACAAACACATAAGACAACAGTATAATATGGAGTTCACCCTGATATCCTGGGCTACATCTCCTTGAGCTCTAATCAACTCGATTGGGCTCTCTGGGATTATGGCAATAGTTCTTTTACAATTGCTTACACTTAACTCCAATGTTTTATACAGAAACATTGAGATCCGAACACCATCTTATCCCCTGGCTCTTGGAGCTATTTGGTTTTCTAGCTTTGGCTCTTGGCTCTGGCTCTGGCTCTCACTCTGGCTGTGGCTCTGACTCTAGCTCTGGCTCTGTGGCTCTGGCTTCGGTTTTGGCTCCCAGCTCTCACTTCTGGCGCTCGCACTGGCTCTTGGCTTTGGCTATGGCTTGTGGCTCTCTACTCTGGCTTTCCTAAGCTCTTTCTCTCGGCCTTTGCATGCCTCTGTGAATCGCTTGACCTCCAAGCGACTCCAATGACAATATGCTGCTACCAATTGAGCTCTATGGCTTTTCCACTCAACCTCTGAGTGACTCCCTAGGCTCTTTGCGCATTCAGCATCTTATCGCTATTCACTCTTCTTTTTGCCTAGTACAGTGAGCTCTTACCTTGGCTTCCCTACTTCCAGGTCTACTCCCTTTTTCTCCCCTTTTACTCTCTATCTGTTCATGGCTCTCAGAACCATTCCATTCCCCGACTATTAGTTTCCTCTCCTGACTCTTCAGATCACCTACCACTGTGCTGGAATTCCCTGCTCTACATCATCATCACTGTAACGCTTCACAGAGAGGCAACCACTTTTCTCTCACGAGCTGAGCCAACTCTTCCTCAAACGGTTCGTTACTTTGATTACTCTGTGAAATGATTAATCCGCCAACTTAGTGGTACAATCGGACTTCAACCATTATGAGCCAAAGCTTATTTTCTCCGTCGAATTTGGTTTCCCATCAGGTGCAATCTCTGTCGTTAGTTCTAAGGCCTCCAAATCCTACGGTTATCGCTCTTATCACGCAGTTGACTTGCTCAGACATTAGCTCGTGATAAGAGTGGTTTTCTCTCTCATTCGTTGGACATGCGTCAATCACCGTATGGCATCGCTGGGTCCTCTGAAAATTTCACTTAGTGCCCAAAACGCTTCTGATATTCCGCCAGTTTTGGAGCACGGGACATGCCTGTCGCTTTAGCACTTTCTCCACGGTTCTTTAGCTTCCCTTGTGACCAAGTGCTCGGGGCTTTTCCATTTCGAGGGGTTTTTCCATGAAAAGCGCCTTTCGCTAATTGCGCATCAGAAACAACCTCAGTTTCTTGATCTGGATTTCCCAATTGGTAGTTTGTGCCACTGCGTGATCTCCATGGGCCTCGGTCAGCATGGTTTGACCGAAGGTCCTCGTTGCTCTGTGTTGGCTGCAAATTGTCATTGTTCAGAGGTTATTTTTGATAGGCTTGAACATCCACAAGACTTTAAACTCCGGTATGAGCTTTTACAGAGTTCAGGTAGCTTTAAGGGAGTTTAAGGATCAATTTCGGATCACATCCCTAGGGTGCGGAAACTTGGTTCCAACACCCTCCCATATTACCTCGGGTGAGACCTTAGTTCGTGCTCCACGGACTGTTTCTGAAAGGGCCAGTAGTGTCGGGATTTGTTTGGCTAAACATTTTTGAACCTAGGTCAGGCCCCAATAAGCCAACAAATGGTTCTGTTGCCAAGACCAGGATTCTGCCTAAAGGATGTTTGATGTCGGAACACTAGAGCCCTATGAAGAAAGAAATTGAAGATTGGTTGGATCAGAAGTTGCACGAGTTCGTGATACAGGAAAAAAAAACACCGCAGATATCCGAGAAGAGGTGGTTGGATCGCTTCATATATATATAGAAATCCACGAGATCTTCTTTGCGACCTTCTCTTCGGTACTGTACAATTGGATCGCGAGGCTAGCAGAGAACCAGGGAAGGTGCAAGCTCAATCAACCGATAGTGTGGACTCCAGAGTTGGTGCGCAAACTAGAGGAATCGGAAGATAAGATCGTGTGGGCCATAGACCACTGGCTGGATCGGATAATAGGAGGGTTTATCACTGAATTTGTGATAGACACAACTGTCAGCTACAGCGAAGCAGAAAGACGTTTTCTTAAGGGACCGCGAGGTAAGTACATCAAGTCTTTGAATACCTAGATTAAGATGTTGTTATGTGAAAAATAGGTGATGCGAATACATAAATGAGTGGAACGACATGGAGTGGAAAGGTCTACAATGGGATCGAAGGGTTAGGAAACAAACCTTTAATTTTCACCTTCGCGAGCAAGCGAGGAAGAGCACGCTTGGGTTTCTCCGAGGAGTGCAGTCAGTTTGATCAAGCAACGTGTTCCACAATTATCATCCCCGCTAACGCCACCACTCCTGTCACCTTCTTCACATCCATATTCACCCACACCACCTCCACTAAACCAACAGTTTAGCATGGCGAGCGCGATCAAGTTGCTTGTATTCAGAGCAGTAGGGAACGAAGATCCAGATCAGTTTTCGTTCGTAGCAAGAGTAGTGTGGAAAGCGAACAGGGTTACGGATGATAACATTAAGAAGGCCACATTGGTAAGTGCGCTACAGGATCACGTGCTAACATGGTATATCAAGCACTCGAATGATCACCCGAATGCCAGAATAACGGAGATCCAAATTGTATTGAATAGAGAATTTAGCCGTCCGAAATCACAGATGCATTCGATCATCGATTCAAGGAGATCACGATGCTTCCAGGAAAAACCCCCTGGGATCTAGATTAGAGGCTGAAAAGTATGATCCATGAGGCTAATATGACACTGACAGATGCACAACACCGTGCATGGTTTCTGGCATCTTTGAAACCACACCTGAGCACGACACTGTCACAATAGAAGATCTCAACCTAGGTAGAGGCATTAGAAATGGCGATGAGGTTGCACGAAACACCGATACAGGATCTGGGGTTGGGAGTCCAACAAATCCACGTGCAACACCTATGCTTGGAGATGCAAAGTTTGAAGCAAGATAGGGCACCCCAGCCAGAGGCGCGCGAAGAAGTGTGGTGTATAAAATGTAAAGGCCAAGGTCAAGACAACGATCATTGTCTTGTATTCACGAACTATTTGGTGGGAGGGGGACTGATGTCGTTGAGACAAGAGGCACAAGCAGGGCCCATTGTGTCCCCTACACTCTAGTGTGCAATTTGTCAGGTGGGAGGAAAGCACACAACAGACAACTGTCACCTGTTGCAGAAGTATACTCAGACTCCCCAACAACTGTACTGTAATTTCTGTAGAACAATGGGTCATGGTGAGCGGACATGTCGGAGCTATGAGCTAATGATGGATAGGACCCCAGCTTATCGAATGCAGACAGAAACACGAGGCCTCGATCCAGCTGTAGCGATTGTGTGGGGGGGATTTCAAGGGCACAGTCGAGGATGAGGAGGAATGGGACCTAGACGAGGGCGAGGACAGTTAATATGCTACAATTGTGAAGGACCCGGGCACTACACATGCAATTGTACGAATCCAACTAGAATATGTTGTCTGTATTGTTATCAGTTTGATCATGAAGCAGTAGATTGTCCGACGTTGATCACACAGATGTGAAAGAAAAGGGTACTACAACCTACTCCAACTCAAAATATCCAAATGATGAGGTTTGAACCACGTGAAGAAGACCCCAACGTGAATATGGTGCTTAGAAGTGGTGTGACTACAGGGGAAGATAAGGGAAAGAAACACAAGGACAATACATGGGTTCATGAGGCCCCTACAAAGGAATCTAAGCTTGACTCGGAATGCGCAAAGGAAATGGTTATGGAAGCTAAGAAGAGCTTCAAGAAGGCCTCTCCTTCAGGTAGTAAGGATCAACCAGAACCGAGAATGGATCCATTTATGCTTATTACCTTTTTAGAGACATGCATGAAGCTACTACGAGACTATAAGGTAGTTAAAGGACTCCATGAGCTAATCACTAGGTGTGCAGGATCAGGGGAATCGTGCGTAGTTCGAAAGATGGGGAAGCATGTTTTGCGCACTGGGGTGAAATGCAGTTGACGGTGGAAATTAGTGAATATGAGATGGATCAGGTAGTCCTCGACCTGGGTTCGAACACGAACGTGTTACCAAAATAGACTTGGGAACGAATGGGCCGGCCCATGTTACAGTGACCTCCTATTGAATTACAGATAGCAAACCAACAAAAGATCATGCCCATGGGAAGACTACAAGGGGTAACAGTGGATATTGAAGGTGTGAGCGCATAGATAGACTTTGAGGTAATAGAGATTATGGATGATAGCAAACCTTACCCTGCATTATTAGGGATAGATTGGGCTACTGATATGAATGGAGTCATCAACCTAAAGAATCGAAAAATGACTTTCGAGAAAAAGTCTCTAGCTTAGTAGTTTCGCTCGATCTAGCTGAAGGAGTGCACTACACTGAACCTGTGTGCGAAGATGACAGCGATGATGAGCTAGACTACATTGACCAGATAATGGCGCAAGTCTAAGAGAGGGTAAACACGACTGAAGATGGGAGAATCTCATGGGAGTGCGAAAATTCATGTACTTCGGATTCAAATGAAGTAATAGAACACTGGCAGAACCGGTTGTATGAATTCTCAACGCTAAATTGCAACACGATGATTAGATCACTATGGTACGTGACGACCGAAGCTAGGGAACTGCCAACATATGATGGGGACATAGGTGGGAATGAACTCTTAGAAAAATTTGGAAGGTCAGTACCAAAACAACAGCGGTACGATGTCATGGACTGGGTGTTGCGCGCGACCCCCGCACAATGGTGGCAGACGCACCAGAAGAATATTGGGAGATGGCGCGAATGCATAAGAAGGATGCACTTATGGTTTGAAAGTCCCTAGGATCCAAAATGAGCCAGGCAGCCAGGGCAAAGTAGATTGTGCGCCCACCTGTGTTGATGGGTGCGGGTTGGGCAAGCACAACCCAGGCTCAGGATAAAAAAAATCAGGACCTGACGCGGCAACAGAAAGAATGATGCACATCGCAAATACCCCACAGTGGAGCATTAACAAGGCTATGCGGGATCATGAAGAAATTTTACCAGGTGGGACGAACGGATTGGGACCTACAGATGGTCGTGGATCGATGAGCCTATAGGACCATAAGAAAAAACTGGAGTGCGGAAATGATCCCAATAGTGACAAGAAGAGAAGAGACCAAGACGACAGAGAAGAATCCCCGGACCATGGCTCCCGTAGTAGGAACAGGACGAGAGGACCTGGGTAAAGGAATTAGGTAGTTGCAAGAAGACCTTTGACGAGGAAGCATGGAACTTCATGAAATCAATGATGAGTGGGCATGGCTGAGGAAGAGAAGTATGACATTAGATGAAGAAATCTGCAAACTGGAAACTGAAGTCGCGCAAGCGGGCTGCGAGAAGCTAAGTATGATGAGACCGAGTTTGGCCAGCCCTACTACTGCATTAGAAAGAGTTGTGACCCTACTATCATGGCTCCAAACACACCTTACTAAACAAGGGAAGGTACTACATAAAGAGGAACAGGACACAAAGGCATGTGAAAGGTGCCTGCAACCCAGGCTAGCAGGAAAAGCATAGTCTCGCACCAGGGGTGCAACTACCTGACTATCTGTAGAAGGCACAGTCTCAGCACTCCAGGCAGTTGAAATAAGGTGCGGAACTATAAACAAGGCTGCAAGAAATCTGCACGGGAAGGAGGTTCCGCGTAGGGCTTTCTATCACAAGGCTCGTGGTCATGCTTAAGGGGATGCACTGTTGCACATATAGGCTGGGGGGTGACCGTTGACGACACTTTTCATGATAAGAAGACTAATTTAACGCAAAAAGGAGCGGGTGGTGGGCCATTAAGACATGAATTACGAGCTAGATTCAAGGAAATCTACCACCAAGTAGGTTCTAATGACTCAGAAATGGAGGGAATATCTGAATTCAAATCTGAATGTTACTATAAAATTCCGTAGGATAATTTCGAAGCAACTCTAGGGCGTTTGAGAATTGAGTTAGTACAGAGCAGCGAGGCCCAAGCTACCCTGCCACTTGTGAGTACGCAACCGACTGAATCTAGTATAAACACAATGTCGAGAACCAGAGTGCGAGTTATGGGAGTTAGCCCAGAACTCCGGGTGACCCAGGAGCAGCCTGGAGAGGCAGCAGGTGCACCAGAGGTACCAAATTCCCCACGCACGCCGCGAACATAGAAAAACAAACAGCCAATGGGGCCAGTCCGGGTATCACCATAGCACCTAAGAGTTAGTAAAGTATCGATGATAGAGAAGGGAAAAGTTGTCGCCATTGAAACAGAGGAGGAGGAGGAAGATCTAGCCCAAATTGAGGCACAGGATGATGAGGCAGAAAATTTCTCCCAAGCACCTTCAACGATAGAGTTACACCCCTACCTTCCCCCATGGAAAGGGACAACCAAGATACCGAAGGAAATGGAGGTCACAAAGAGTGAAATCCACACCTCGCTTCTTCCAGATGATATAAGGTTTGATGGTCCACAGCTAGGACGGGTACCGAATATAAAATTCGAAGATTGGGACCTCGTGGATAGTGAGAAGTTCCCACAGTTGGCCGTGGAAAAAATACTACAACAGAAATGGTTGTGAGGTGTGGAGAAGGCAGGGTTACTCCATCTGTGGTGGATACCCCACTACCACCGCGCACCTATCATAATCTTTCTCATCTGGAAACTACTGTGTCTAGTACATGACGGGTATCTCTGGCTGCAAGAGTCGTTTCCCATCACAACTGACTTAATTCACCGAATTTGTTGGTTTCCGATTAAAGAAAGAAATCCCACAGACATCGATAGAAAAAGTAGCGACTTGGGCCTCGCGGAAGCTATGAAGGCCAAATATAAGCTAGAGAAAAGGAAGCGAGGATATGTAATAGCAAGTATCAAGGACCAAGGGGTGCATGCTGCCACCTAGCTACTGGCCAACAAGCTTATGAGGAAATGTCATGCAGGCGAAGTGCCAGCATCTGTAATTTCTTTGGTGGAGCACTATGCAGAAGGGGTCCAGTTCAATTGAGCGCAGTTTCTTTGTGATGAATGTTTTACGAATTGTAGGGAAGCGCAGGACTAGGGTAATACCTTCCACTACGTGTGGGTGCTCTTATCCATCCTATTGGTTGCCGAGGAGCTGCCAACAGACAGTCAGTTTCCCACCATGGAATGGAACATCCCAAGGCCGTGAGGTATACCTTGCTCTAGGCAACAAAAGACGCGGCAAGGATCTACGAGATAAATGTATGTTGGACATTTGTAGAGGCGAGTTTATGAATGCATATCAACTATAAGCTGTGCTTGTCCCCGATAGTATATAACACTTTACAGAGTGTGGTAGAATTCAAGGCGGATATGCATAACTTGTATATCCAAGCACGCAAGGATCCAACCCCAGCATGGGAAAAGTTGTCGTTCATTGCCACAAATGATGCAATCTTAAAAGTAATGGCGTCATGGTCTCTCGAGTGGCATGCCTTGGACTTGGCGGAATTGGAAAAGATTGTGGCACAGAAGAAGAAGAAGAAGGAGACCAAGCTGCGCATCCTGAAGCTAGCAGAGAGAAAGCGTCAAGAACAGGAAGCGACCATGCAGCAAACGTCGGCTGAGGTAGCAGCACTAGAGCAAATGACACAAGCCATAACCATGCCCACTGAGGAGGTTGAGGAAGGCCAGGAAATGTTCATAGATCAAGATATAGAGGGGGAGGCAGAGACACAAGAATGCATGGACTTTACAACAAACGTGGCCCACCTCAAGAGGTCGTGTGTCGAGGAGTAACCTCCCGCGCGCAAAAAGGACAAAGACAACAAAGACCATGGGAGTAACCCTTATTAACAAGGATGCTTTGGTAGAGCTGATGATGGAGTAGACAATTGTGTTGGGGGTGCTCAGAGCGTAGTTGCAGGCATTATAGGTGCGACCACCAGGAATGATGACACCGCACCTTGCAGAAGGTATAACCGAGGCTAAACAGATGTTGCGTGCATGCACAACGAACACTTTGATGTTACCAGAAGGAGTCATTTTAACAGCAGCAGAAGGTGACATGAGGGGTTGGGGGTTGAATTTGGCCGCCCTTCCCAGAGAAACCCTATACGAGCTGCGGGATGGGGTAACTGCTGAGCTTCATTCTAGGGAGGGTCGCACTCTCCAAGTCTTCAGTGAGCAGGAGGTAAATTTAGAATAGCTCAGCCTGCAGTGCGATAGCATGGTTGCCTAAAACTAGGGATTAGAACAGGTAGTGGAGGAAGCATGTAGCAGCATTGCGGAGCCGGTCGTACCAAGAGCACTCCCCACCGCAGAAAAGATTCGCCAACTGGTAGTTAGGGTCCACAGGACCCAGGAGGAGGCTACGAGGGTTCAGTTGGATTGAACTTGCAGATAACAAAGCTAGGACTGAAGTTGTAGTCCTCTACACCCTCGGGAGTCAAAGAGTAGTGCCACCAAGCCATTCAATCGAGGTTGAAAGAGATAGAGCAAGTTGTACAAGACTGCACTAGCTTGTTGGACCAGTCCCTCTTAATTCTCACCTCACTCCAGGAGGACCCAACGCTACAGCAGTTAGAGATAGAAGCGCAGGAATTGGAGAAGGCTTATGACGATGCTCGGGGAACCATGCAAACAGTCGCCTTCACCCAGCGATTTGCCAAGATCAAGGAGGTCCAGGGTCTGAAAGAACGGGTGGACACCGCATGACAGAAAGAAGTAGGGCTTAAAGCACGCATCCAGCCTTGGCTTGAGGAAGCGTTCACGGTCACTGCAACGATCAAAAGAAAGCTGGCCCAGATGCAGGACACATATGTGAAAAGGAAAGTGGGCGCCTCTGACAACGATGCATCAGAGCGTTGCGCACAATTGATACAACAGACAGCGAAGGAATGTGTGGCCAACATCCGCGAAGTGCAGAGGTTGTTGGATGGACTCTGAGTGAAGATTGCCACACTAGCCAAGTGACTCAAGACGATTCACAATGTTTGTGTTGGGGGCCTATTAGGCAGCAGGTCCCCCGCGAAACAGTTTTAGGGCTTAAAGCCCATAATTTTGGGAGATTGGTATTGTAAGGGCTCCGTGAAGTGTGCAGAGTGTGAGTTGTAATGAGTCAAGTCAAAGGGTAGTCCGCCCGAAAATAAGGTAAAATAATAGAAAGTGAGTCAACCTGCCCATGGTCCGTGTACCATGAGAATGTATAAATAGAGCAAGGCTCTAGGTGTAGAAGATAGTTTTTTTGGAGGTTTGGAAGAGATCTAAAGTGTATGGGTTGCTAAAAGTGATAGTCGCTTTGAGTCTGTAAGTCTGAGTCGAGGGTTGTAGTAGGATACAGAGGCTCCGCAGCTATGTGCGCAGAGGCCCGGTAGATTCTGTAGCTGTGTGCATGGACCCCTGTAGCTGTGTGCGCAGGGTAGGAATTAGATTGTAACTGGAAAAAGGCATTAACAAAGATAAGTTGCTTTTGGAATATTGTGTATCTGTTTATATGTTTCGGTTTATGCATATGTTTATGGTTTATGATAGCGTACATCTTTATTTATGTTAAATGATAACTGAAAGTATTATGCCTTCTTAATTCAATTCAATATCTATAATAATATTAAGCACATAAAAGGTAATTTACACTCACACTCGTCCTCCAAGCTGAGCGAAGGGAAGTACTCTGGACAGATGGTTGTGTGGAAGTAGCACAGCACATAGGATCGGTTCGCGAACTTCTAGACCTCATCAAGACATCCTTAGGGTGTGGAAACCTAGTTCCAGCACCCTCCATACTACCTCGGGTGAGACCTCAGTCCACGCTCCGCGAACTATTGTTGAAAGCGTTGGTAGTGTCGAGATTTGTTTGGCTAAACATTTTGAACATGGGTCAGGCCCCAATAAGCCAACAATTTCTAATTAAAGAGTTTATCATTATATCCCACAATGAAAACATGTATGCAAAAAAAAAATTGTGATCACTCTAAATAAGAATTTGAGGCATTTCACATACATATTTTTATCTCAAATGCTCAAGAAGCTCTTAGTGAAATAAAAACCTTCATGGATAGCCTGGTTTTCAAAGCCCTCGGGTATAGAGGAACTATGTCTTTTGGAATTTTCCCTTACACAATTATATTTTGTATCTAAATTTTTGTTAAATTAATTTTAATCAAAACAATTATTGAAAATTGTCTATATTTGTTTTACCTCTAATTTGGTGCATAACAAGTGAGTTCTTATTTTAATCAAAAAATATTACAAGGTAAATGAGTATGATTAAGTAGACGAGGCTGAATATATGCCTCTAGTTTCATGCATAACATTATCAAAGAAAGCATATGTTCCATTCATAGTTTGGTATTCCCTAATGGTATCCTATAACCATAATATCGATTCACATAACATGTTCATCACAAGCTATAACATTATGGATGTTTACTGGCACACTCACATCCAAAAATAAATAGAGATAACGATACTTAGTAAAAATGTTGTACCATCATATAAAATTCCATTTACAAGAATTACATTGGCACATATAACATTTATTTCCCATTATGAAGAAATAGTAAACCTATAGCAATATTCAACATTAATACTAAAATACTCCAGCAAAGTGCATTGTATTAAACAATTGAACAAACAAACTAAAGGAAAAATGTATCTATTTGAAAGTTGAAGGGCAACATTAACTTAGGTAGATAAATGTTCCACCCAACAATACACTCTATTGTGCTTCTTCTTTTTATACTAGGCCATCCCAATTGAGGCTATGATACCACTAAGGAAAAATAGAACATTTTTATGGAAATCATTCTATCGTAGGACAAAAAATTACCTATCCCATTGTCCCACCACTAATTTTTTTTCTTGGAACCAAAAAACTATTGTCATGACATGTTTATTTCCTAACATAGAAAAAGGAGAATACCTTCATTATCTACTCAATATTCCCTCAAAAGTGTTTGATCTCTCCCTCTATGTGTGCATAGAGGGTCTAGATACTATCCATTAACTCCAACAACATTTACTTAGTTCTTAATCATTTTCAAGTTTTAAGGGCTTTGTTGCTTGGTTGTTCAACCCACACTATAATTTCCTCCTTAGCTTTTATCCAAGGCTTCTCCATCACATAGCTTGATATCTTTCCTGGATCCCTTTCCTGTTGGTGTGGAGCTTGATTATCTTCTTTATTCAGAGGTGTCGCTGCATTGGACCCCAGTTTATAATGTGGCGGCAATGCCGCCCATAAATGTGCATTGCCAAGGGGGTCCAAGGGGGTGTGACGACGATTATTTGGAGCCCCCCTTGGTGGGGGATTGGGGGTATTGCCCCTTAAGCTAAAAATAGATGTAAAATTGCCTTGTAAAATGTTTTATTTTCGTAGTCAATCTGGGTCATTCATTAGGTGAATATCTGATGGTAGAAGTTATGTTTAATTTAGGGTCTTTAGGCAACGCCTTGCTATATATGAGGGAATTTTATTGCGTCTATGTAGATCTATATTCTGAACAAGAAAGAGAGAGGAGATTGTGTGAGAGCAAAGAGGGAATTACAGCGAACCTGTTGCCGGTTGTAGCTCTTCATTTTGTTGGATAATATAAAAGGAAGGATTGGTTGTTTCTCTATGGACGTAGCCCAAATTGGGTGAAACACGTATATTTGTGTCTCTCTTGTTTTATGCTTTTTCTGTGTTTATATTTCTGCAATATATTTTATGTGTTCCATTTCTCAGTAATATATAATTTTATAACATTTCAAACCCAATTTTTTAATCTCTCTATGTTCTCCCACTTTAGAATTTCCTTCTTTTCTAAGGAATTAGCTTCTAACCATTTGAATCTTTTCCTTATCTATTTTCATAATCTATACATATTTATGTAGTTCTCATCACATGAATTCAAAATGGTCTTTATCATTCTTTGATCAACCTCCTAATATGAATAAATACCTATTAAACTACTTTCATGGATGTTAGAATCAACCAAGAGAGAATGAATTTACCTCTCCCTCTATTTATTTCTCTCTTATAACATGCTTCTCTTCCATATGATTTTCCTTCTCTATTGTGTCTAGCCCCATGCATCTCTCTTCAATATTCTTTGCATGAGTTCATAATGGTCACACACCATTCATGTGAATGTGAAATGACCTCCACCATTCCCCTGAGAACAAAAATTAATTATGTTATTTAGGTGATCATTGTATTGTACTATGTTTCATGTCTTAGTCTAATAATGACCAATAATGAATCATTCCTTCTTCCCTAAAACTATTCACATACATGCCTCTAAGACTACATGAATCATTTCCTCTCTAAAATCACTTTCCTACATCCAATCGTGATTGTGTTCCCTCCCCATCAACCACATGTGTGGGGGGTATAATGATGAATGAACGAATAAAAAAATCACCTCGTCCCCAACACCCTATGAGACCTCATTTGCCCCTTTATTGTGGGGACATGATTTTTTTTAAAGAAAATGTCATAAAATATAATTTTTACCACTCCTCTCAGAATTCCCATTATGAAGGTACTTATCACCTTAATTTCATAATTGTGGAAGGTGCACATCTCCACAACCACCACATATGTTCCATGATTGGTAGTCAGGGTTTCTAGAATTTTAGTAAGGAAAATGGTGATGAAGGAAACATAGTAAAAGTTTGGAAAAATGGAAAACTAAGGATTGTTCAGCATGTAGAACCCACTAGTACCCTCTCACCTTTCCCATCTCCTGCTATCATAACCCCTTTTTTATGTGCTCTTATCTTAAGTAGCTCTATTATTTCTTGAATTTAATAAAATAATAGAGTTACCTAAGATAAAGCATGGTAATTAAAATATACATGCTAAACAGAATTGAACATTTAATCATAATTAAGTATAGTTAATGAATGGGATTCAATACTAGGATATTCTATCATATCCCCCTTCAAATAACACAATCATAAATATTCACTTCTCATTAACAGCACGGCATTTCCTCATTCTTTAGTTTTATTTGCAGTTCCATCCTATTCACTATCTTGGTATACCATCAAAATTCAACATTCCAACATATGCCTACATTAGTAATCAAGTAAGGATACATATTATAGAAATTATCAAGAAACACTTATATTATGCACAAGATTTCTCAATTCCATGATGTAAGAATCTATTCAATTATATGTATGTATTTTTTATTTAATACTTATCTCTATGGATATGCATCTATCCCATAAAATGGCTTCCATAGGAAATAATTAATTTCATTATCCTTTTCTAGCTCACCCACAAGATTCTATCCACCATCCCACATGAATTGTTAAGTTTTCTCCTGCTTGATACACTCACCCTCTAGGATTAGATGTCCCCTTCTCTACTAAACAATCCCTTGGGTGATCCATATTGTCATGGATTTCTTGTGTAAGGAGAGAACTAACTTAATACCAGACATCCACTAGTATTATGTAACGTGTGGCAATCATAGGGTTCTTTTGGCCTAATAATGGCCTTTCTTCGAGGGTTTCCATCTCCAGTAGCCATCATCTACCATGTAACATACACATACAGTTACCATAGATATATTCATAATAATACAACTTATAAATTCCAAGTCTAATTCATAAAGAATATCATATCTCATAAGTATGAGATTCCTCCTCATAGTGTTTGCCTCTTGTGTGTTGTAGCACCTAATATTTCTTACATAATTACACTCATTTTCATATTTGAGACCATTCTACGTACAACCTAAACTTCTCAATCAACCAAATAAAAGTGAGTGTCTATGCATATAACTCTTTCTTTCAATATTTACTACCATCCATGAGGTGTTCTTAGAATAATATTAACAAACTAATAATTCAATCATTTTTAGTTGTTAATCATACTCAATGAAATGGAACTATGATTCAATGTACATGGGTTACTTAACATACCTACCATTACAAGATGAAACTACATATTTATTCCAATAAACCAATGTGCCAATACTCATGATCACATCTCCTCAATCTATCTTTATCACTTGATATCAAAATACTACATTTCTATACCATGTATTCCACCATCATTAGTTGGAAGGTCTAGCCAACACCTCAAGACATCACCTAGTCACCTCCCATCTATACCTTAGGAATACTACAAGGAACTTCCCTTCTCTACCCTATATTACCTTAGGAACCCTCTCCTCTATAGGTGCTCCTCACTATTTGCAAGAAGGTTAAATTCTACAATACCAATATAATTAGGGAGACAAATGGACACTTGTGCAATATTATATCCTTCCATATCCATCAAAAATATGGTCTCACACATTAGCTCTATTGGCATTCACTTTCATGTGTTATACAAATTCATAACACGATTATGTTACCCATTCACTCATTGTCATGTGACTCAATCATGAGATACTAATTCATGGTTGAATCAAAAGGATTATAACAATCTTGCCATACGAAAAGCTTCTTCCTTCATTATATCCCACCTATGTATCATTATCATACATGCATTCCATCATAAACAAATAATGGAATATATAAAGTATGCATAAAGTAATCCTTACTCCAATCATTTCAAGTCATATATGTTGGCATGATTAATTTTCATACTTGGATAGTTTTCTTCAGCATTCCTGACGTTACTTGATCACTTGATGTCTCATGGCAACTCACATGATCCCTTAATAAACCTGTTGACAAGAACCATATCATCTTTATCCTTTTCACAAAGTTTTCTATCATAGGCCACTTCATCATCAACATTTTCAGCCATTGTTGATATTTTTTTTTTGGAATAAATTGTGTGTCAATATTTGAAATGCCCAATATTCAGGTGGACACTCTACCCATCATCAATGAAAAAGAAAGAAATAAAATATGAAGTGAGTTTAGTAATGAAAAGAGAATATAAATGTAACAGAAAGGAATTAACCATGAAAGAATAAAATAGGTTCCAAGGAATGGAAAAGATCTTTAAATCATATAAAGAATAATGTAGACATTACGAGAAATTTGAGCCATAAAAGATAATAAAAAAAAATTATATATTTGATTATTTAAGGAAAGTTTTTTTTTTTCCTTTCACTTTGTGGTGTCACAAAAGAATCTTCACTTTTTAGAATCCACTATGTTTATTTTATATTTTCTTTGAAAAGACTTATTGTTTGTTAAGAAAGGAAAATGAGATCTGCTTAGTTAACTGAAGAGAAAAATGCTCTATGAACTAGGATCCAATATGTTCATCATAGGAGTCTTGTTATCATGAGACTGGCATTCATTAAATGGAATTATACTTAGATTCCAATACAAAAAAAGGCATCACATGTTATTAGACGAGAACAATACACTGTTTAGTGCACTACCATTCTTGAAGTGAAAAATCCCTTGTTGATGATTGTTTTGTGACATATTTTTTGAAGTAATGAACATGCAAAGACTATTGTTTATATTTGTGTTATATTTTTTAACTCACCAACTTTAGTCTTTTAATGACTTTTTGTTATTACCTTCTTTCTTTTTTCATCATGTAGGAAATTAAGTTTCAATACATATTTATCTTCTATTCATTTTCATTTTTCATTTTGTGCGATTTCAAATAATTGTTTACCAATTCAACATTATTAGAGTTGTCAACTGTAGAATAAAGTGTAACAAATACTACAATAGTTATGATCCAAAAATTAGGTGAAAAACCTACATATGACGAGGAAGCACCATATTTTAAAAATGTTGGTTTATTTGAACTTGAGGAATTGGAGAAGTATCTACCTTTTTGAAAAGTGATGTATGAGAAAACAAAAGAATTTGATGTAATTCATGATTTTGAAATAGCTATTCATAGACCTTATTTTCATGTGAAGCCTACAAAATATGATTTACATTAAATATGATTGAGTTATCTAGACATTGAATGAAGAACAAGTTAGACAAAAATAATTTCTTTAGTTAAACATCACACCCCTTTGGGGGTTCCTTTCCAACTAGTTTCCCCTTGGGATGTGATAAGACCTTTGTCGTAAGACATGATAAAAACATGCAAAAATATTTGAAATAGTGTATAATAAGAGCCTAGAGAAACATTACTCATGATTTTTCTTTTCCAAAACATGGAAAATTAGTATATTATAATTTAAATAAATAATTTTCTTATTATTATATATATTTTTATACATTATCATGAAATCACCAATATTTTACAATGTTTCTATTTTTTTAGAAGATTAGCTAAGAATTTGCAACACCATATAAGCTAGTGAAAATTTTGCCAAGATTTAACAAAATTTTATAATTCAATAAAAGATTCGCCAAAAAATTATATATGTATATTATATCAATGAAAAAATAGGCTATGCGTTTTTCAATATACCATGGGGATTCGCCCATTTATTATACATATAAATTTGGGGGGTTTCTTAAAATTTTCCCTAGTGTGGTGGCCAAGCTTGTCATGAACGATTTTTTTTTTAGCCATTGGGACTGGAATTTAATGTGCGTCCTTTTCTCTTCTTGGGATTTGTTCCACTTAAATACTATCTCCCACACTAAACTCCTTACTCCTTGTATATTTCTTATCAAATCATCGCTTGATACGACTCTGATGAATGGAATTTTTTTCTTTTACTTTCCTCCTTTCTTCCTGTAACTTCGAAAGAGTATCTATCCTAATTTCAACCACAAGCCACGACTTACCCTATGACTCTTAAGAAAGTTGAAGGGATGGTAAGTATATGTTTGGAGGTAGGATAGCTTCTTTTCCATGCACTAGAAAGTAAGGGGAAGTTTTCAGAGATGGTTTAAGCGTAACATAATTAGCCCATAGAGAAATCACCAAAGCTTTATGCCAATTCCTTTGTTTAGAGTAAACAATTTTCTTAATAATGCAAACCAGATTTTTATTAGTTGACTCAACAAGAACGTTACCCTGTGGATAATAGTTAAATGAATGTTTCAAAACAATTTCATTTTCTAATGCAAAATCATAAAGTTTAAGTAATGAGAAATAAGTTGCATTATCGAAAACAAGTGATGTAGGAACATCAAACCTAGTAATGATATTTTGTCTAAGGAAATTGATGACTTCCTCATCATTCACTTGTTTGAGAGGAACCACTTTAGTCCACTATGTAAAGTAGTCTGTAGCAATGAGAATATAGCGGTGTTGTTTCGATGAGTGTGGAATATTTCACCAATGACATCCAATCCCCATTGTTGGAAATGTTCTTCTACAACAATAGGTTGTAATCAGGAAACTGAATTTCTATCTTGGTTAATGCATTTATGAAAAACTTGACATTTTCAGACATAAGCGTGAGTATCCTTTAAAAGTGTGGCCCAATAGTAACCAACCTGCATAACTTTGTGTGTAGTAGTGTCACCTGCATAATGTCCACCAATTGGTTCATCATGAAGATCACACAATACCCCTTTTGAATTAGGTGCTTCCAAGCATCTAAGCAGGACCCCATTATGGTGCTTCCTGAAACGAAATCCATGTAAAAACTAAGATGATGGAGCTTTGAGTCAAGTAGCCCTCTTCTATATTATTGATAAGTGTGAGGGAAAGGAATCATGCTCAATATTGATGAGCACCAGTACTGCAGCATGAATGTTGCAACTCCTAGAGCTACCAGCTTTACTTTATCAACCCGGGGTTCATACAAACTTGGAGTTGACAGTGTTGTATACACAAGTAAAAGTGATGATTATGCCTTTTATCATTGTTTAGCTAGCGAGAGACCACTAGGGATTTCAAGCCAGACTACTATGGATTCATAAGAAGCTTGATTGTTGATGAGAGAAAGAGAAATCTACTCTAGGAGAAAGCTTGTCTACTGTAATAAGGAAAATGACTGAAATCCTGTGCTAAAAACACACCATTCTCTAACTAACTGCTGAGAAACTATGCTTTACAAGAATGCCAAGCTAACATGTATGAAATGCTACTGTCCTAAGCATGGAAGTTCAAAACATCAAACATCACTATTGTACATGTAAAGGACTAAAATAAATCTATTTTTTCTTTTTATTCTTTTTATGGAAAATCAAGTGTAAACCCTAATCTCTTTTGGGTGATGTGGTAGGTGGCTTACGGATGTTGGTGGATGGTTGGGAGGTTTGGGACACCCTCAGGTACCCTTGTGTGGCTTCCTAGAAGTTTTCGCTCAATTCGGTCTCAAAACAGGCCACTATAGGAAAACCTATAGGATGTCCTAAAAACCTACAAGATTCCCTGTATTTCTACAAGATACAGCCGAGAGTAAAACGATGGATGCTGGAGGTGATGGAGGCTTAGGGAAGGTGTTTGGTAGGTGGAATGGAGTGATAAAATGCCTAGAGTTAGTCAGAATTCAAAACCAAGGTTAGGAGATGGTTGGATTTGCTCAATAGGCTTGGAGGAGTTTCTATGTAAAATGATGAAATTGGTGAAGGACTTGGTGAAAGCAAGGAATGATTATGGATGGATGAAGTTGGAAGGTGGTTTATTGCCATGGGATCTCTCTCTACTTATGAAACACCTCCTCTACGTCAAACATTGGTATTTACCAAAAAATAATGTAAACAAGAAGAATTCTAATAAGCTACAAAAGCAGAGTTTAATGAGCTAGTTGTCAACTTCGAGCATAAGGAAAATTTGCAAAATAAGAAGAAATCGTTGATGAGATCTACTGTAAGACTGAATATGGAAGAAATGATAATTAAATGCTACACTTGAAAACTAATCAAATGCTAGTTCAAGTACAATAAACTCTAGATTTTATGACAAAGTAGAATTATGTCTTTTTGGGGTTATATAGGGGTCCTTCCCTCAAGTCATGATCTTTGAAGGAAGAAGTGAGTCCAAGACACCTAACGAAAATTTTGTGATGCTTTTTTCCTTCTAATCTTCTGCTGAAGTAAAGCACAAATGAAAAAAAAAAAATAATAAACAAACTAATCAAATCTACACGCTTGCAATGAAATGCTTCTAAGGACAATTTAATCATGAATCTATGAAACTAATATAAGAATACAGATACAAGAACAGGGGCCTTTGCTTCTAGGGTTGGGCCCTAACCAAAGAGCTTCAGCCCTCTGAGTTAACTCAGTACTAGATCATGAAAAATCTCATTCTCATTATCGAAACAGAAAATTGCATAGCAATGTCTTCCACAAGTCTTGAGCTCAAAAATAACTAGTGTTTTTACAAACAAACAAACAAACAAACAAACAAAAAATGTATCATGATGAGGCTTTAGGCCTCTTTATTTATACAACTGAAGTCCCCAACAACTTCCTTAAATCTAGGGAGGCTCAGCTCTCAAACTCAAGATGAACTAACTCTGCGGCTATCACTTGCCCGGATAACTTTTGATCTTCAGGAATTGGTTTCTTGTACTCTGAGCTTGTGTGATTAATGGAGGAATATTTGAATGAGGGAGGAGTAAATGAGGGGGATTTACCTCCTACAATCTCTCTCCCTTGTCCCATTCGAGTTTCAAACCTTAATATTTCCAAAATTCCTCAATTTTCTCTTCCAAACCTCCATTTAATGCATATTTGTCCACTAGGCATAATATCTCACTTTAACTCATCTCATTAAACAAAATATACTCAAAACATGTAATAAATTGTGAGAATAGATTATTTGACTAAGCTAGGAGGTGACTTAAGGTCCATATAGTTACCCAATGATGAGTCTCATCATCATCCCCCTACTAAAAGTGTTTCTCATCCTCTGAGCAACTCAATCAATATCAATGTCTTTCATAGCTCTAGTGGCCTCCCTGACATCTCATGCTTATGCTATGGTTTCCTCTTCTTGTGCATAGAATCTTGCCTTCGTTCCTACCTCCTCCCACTGCTTTCTTTCATCCTCTTCTTTCCTTCCTTCTAACATCCCCAAGAGCAGTGGTGGACTAAGTCTCAAGCCAATCCAATTGACTTTGATCCTTTGGATGGTTTGTTTGTACATGGTTGTCATGTTCAGTGCTTCTCTCATCCTTTGAGGAGAATGGTACTCTCTGATTTTCAAACTATATGGAAAAGTATTCCATCTCCTTTGGCAAGCTTGCATGCTATCATCCCCTAACATTCTGAACATATCCTCAAAATTTGTAATTGCTTTTTCTTGGGCAGCAAGATACCTGGGTGAAAGTTGAGGATCATTTGCAATTAAATTATGTGTGCTAATGACAGCCATTGGATTGGACTTCTTAGCTCTTATCATGAGAGGCTTATTTTGTTCCCTTGCCAATATCTTCTTCATTTCTGTAGCCCTTGCTCTCTCATGGTTCATCTGTGATTCCAAATCCATCAATTGTAAATCCCCCAGCTTTGCATTAGGGTCCCATATATTCATATCTGTCAAAGCTATGTTATGCAAATATAAATCATACATATTAGCCCTATCCTCTAATGTAATTCGATCACAGAGATCAATGAACTGTCTATAATCTTGGAATGGCATAGTGCAGGGTCTTGATTTGGAACTGTAGCCACTGTTCCTTAAGGTATAATGCATAGGACTTAGCCGGCATCCTGCACTGGATTGCTTCCAAAGAGATATTGGTCATGGATGCCAATTGATTCTCTCTTTCTTGTAGTTTTCCTTTCAACCATGCATATTCTATCTCCAACTGAGCTTTCATTATGGCCTCTCTGTCCCTCAGGCTACTTAGTTCTCTGCCCATCTCTTTGAGATTTTCCTCCATGTGACCAATGTCCTCCACTCCCTTGGACTTGGAAATCTGCATCCATCTATGTGTTTTGGCTCTTTCTTCTCAATCTCAAAGAATAATGGAATGGCAAATTTTTGTGGAATGACCTTGCCCCCCTCAATAAATTTGTAGTAGGAGTCAAGGTTAGGTTGAGTACTAGGTT
>APFE030207952.1:51733-61911 GCA_000404065.3 Pinus taeda
GAATTGGTTGAAACAGCTCCTAGGATAGTGAGCTCGACCCCTAGAGGCAAGGAAAGATGTTAGCTTTCCTATATTATGTACTTTCTTATTCATTTTCATGGTTGGACTCTTGAGGGAGAAAGCTTCTATTGTATTACTCATTGTATCTCTGCAATTTTTGGCTAAGGAAGACCAGGGTTTTGCAGTCCTTTTTGGGATTCTTGTGGTTACATGTATTGATGGTGTGCTTCACTTTGTACTTGTAATTTTGTTATGTGAATCATCTTCTTACTTTTTCTTCTGCAAATTAGGCAAATGAAGTGTTAAGGTAGAATTCATGGTTGTTATGCTCTGCCTTTAAGTTTGCTTAATATCAATGTTTTCAGTTGTTTAAGGAGAATTCAAGGTGCTTTCTTGCTCTCCTTAGCTTCTCAATAATCATTCTCATCCATCCACATATATCAAAGGCATCAATACAGTCTCCTACCTCACCCCAAAGAGCCCCCTGCGAAAACTGTGTCCAATCCCCACACCCAAAATTGCCTTTCCCCAATTTTCCACCAAAACCCTAAAAATCCCAAATCAGACCTTTTTATCAGTTTACTAGCCTAAAATCAGTGTTCTTTATTGGTTATCTCTGCCCGTTGAAGACCTTTTGCCGAGATAGACTGGAGAGAGCCCTCTCATGCCCCGTAGGGCTAGCTATGAGGCTAAGTGGTTTGATGTTGCCTTGGAGTTTACCTTTTTCAGCCTGAGGTGAAATTTCAAGCACTAACAATGTCGATGGAAAATATGTATTGTT
The DNA here is from genome assembly GCA_000404065.3 of Pinus taeda. NCBI lineage: Eukaryota > Viridiplantae > Streptophyta > Pinopsida > Pinales > Pinaceae > Pinus > Pinus taeda. The sequence continues at coordinate 52,515 of APFE030207952.1, forward strand.
CGAAGTAAACCTTGGTGAAAACACAATGTTTGCATGTTAACAGGTGTCACCTACTCTAGTCGGTTATTTTTGGGTTAATCCTTGACGACTCAGTCAAGTAGAGTAAGGTGAGGCGGAAAACCTTAGCAAGCACGTCAGAGGTACATATAAACTACTTCTCTAAAGGAACAACCTCCTCTGCTCTCAATAAGTCAGGATCCCTCTTCCACCTCTGAAATGAATAAGTGATATGCATAGTTACGAAAATGAAAAATGAAAAATTGAAAATGTGAAAAAATTCGGAAAAAAATGAAAAATGAATAAGATGAAAGAAGAGAAAGGCTTCCTTCACAGAGAGGTGATGCAAGTAAATCTGCTAGGGTACTGAACAGGATCACTGGTAGCAAAGTGATGCTTATATTCCTACGTGACTCCGTCGGGGTACTGTCCATGCCTACTGGCAGCGGAGCAACACTAGAGATGAAACTAAAACTCTGACAACCAGAAAGCTTGTGCACCAATATACTCCTCATCCCTAATCGAAAAAATTGTGTTGGCTGGGCTTGGAATGTGTGTCGACTGACTAAGAGCTTGGTAGATGCTACATCTTATAACCAAGAAAGTGTGGAAACCAAGATGAACAAAGAGCTAAACAATACTTTTGGAGGTGTTAGACTTACTTTTCACAAACAAGATCCATTCAGAGAGCTGGAGTTCTACCAGTGTCTTTCCAAGTGTTGTAGTGGCTACAACCACCCTCCAAAGTTTTTCCTTTGCTTCGTTTTGGAGCCTTCCTACCAACCATCTTCGCAGCATGTCTGGCACTATCAAGTACATAAGCTTCATTGGTTTTTCAGTAGCTTTCCAGCCTGTGCATGTTAGTTTTCTTCACTCCCCTCAAAGGATTCCTTTACGAACTTAGACCAAATGCTGGTTGAGTAGCTCCCTCAAAAAATTGTTCAATTCTGGAGGAAAACCATCCTTCCCTCCAAAAATTGTTGAAATTTATTGGCCAGCCTGCTGGGCTCAGAAATTGCACAATGTAGTCAGACAGTCTTCTTTGGGAAAATTGTGCAATATGGCCTAGCATTGCAACTCAACCCATAAATTGCGAAAATCAGTTGGGCAGACTACTGAGCTCCAAAATTGCACAGAGCATTCAGATAAGCTTCCTTGCAAAAACTATGCAATCTATCAAGGATTGCAGCTCAGCCCAGAAATTGTGCAATTTTGTGCAGCAGTCACCTGCTCCTCCCAAAAATTGCACAATTTTGGGCACCATTCACTTGTGCCTCCCAAAAATTGTGCAATCCCTCTGGGACAGCCAGCTCAGTTCCTCTCAGAAATTGCACAAATCCATGTCTCAATAAAGCAGGTTGTCGAATGTGTCTTCAGGTTGACCGGTTCCCTTCGGGACCGAGAAAAACTGATTTGCATGCATGGGTTTCTCTTCCTGAAATAGCAAAAGACAGCATGCAAAAGGCATCCCTAGATCTAGGGATCTATTCTTAGCAGTTGGAGGTTACATGCAGAGTTCATTTTAGAAACCTCTTGCCAAGTGTCGTTTTTTCCTAGATTTGTGGCATGCGCGTCATAACCTTGATCTTATCAAAACTCATTAACCAGATGCTGCAAAGCTCATTCCTCACATCGACCTTGCAACTCTGACATCTTGCATTACATCTAGGAGTTTCGGCACTTTCAGCTTAGTTGTTTCAGGGTAAGTTTGCTTTTCATGTCATGCATTGTGTTTATGTTGTTTTTTGTGTTTCTCTTTGTGTGAGTGTTGTCTGCTTGATTTCAATAAGAGCTTGTTGTCATTTTTATGTATGTTAGCTTGTAAAAGCATCATTTCATTTTTTGTTCGCATCTCATTAATGTCACATGCATGACATTGTTTTTGCACCGACGGTCACCGTTGCGGCGACACGCTTCACACACATGCATGCTTTCTCGTTTTTCGAATCCTGCACTTACTATTTGCATGCATGATCATTCACTCTTGTTTACACATAGTATCACCATGCATTTATAATTCTGATGTTTTCAGTCGCCCGTTGGCGGGTTTGGGCTGCCTTAGCCTAGACCTTGCCTTGCCCAATTAGCATTGTGCATTTATGGAAGTGAAGGCTCTGCCTTCCCTCCAGAAATTATGCAAGTCTGGCCCAACGCTGACCTCCAGGCTTGCATTTCGCAATCCTAGGAGGCATTGCCTTGCTGGCCCCAAAAACTACGCAATGCAGTTTGTTGGTTTGCATGTCACTACTGACTAAAATTGTGCACTGCGCAATTTTAGTCCTCAACAAGCCATGCTAGACTATGCATTGCATAGTTCTAATAGTCAGTTAACCTCATGATAGACCAAATTGTGCCTTGCGTAGATTTGGCAGTTGGTCTCCCAGCCTCCCATTGAAAATTGTGTAATCTTCACAAACAGCCACACAGGTATATTGCATGTCAGTCTTCCAGTTTGTTTTGGTTTTCAACTAACAGATTTCTTTTCATGAGTGTTGCTATGTCTCCAGGTATCACAGGTGTTCTTCTGCCTCTCAACGGCATAGATACAATGGCTTCCAAGAGAGCAGAGTCAAAGACACCATTCAGAGAACAACTGGGGATGCAGTCAATCAAGTGTCTATGAAATTGCCTATCTATGAATACATCAAGTTTTTCATGGACAAAGATATCAAGATGAAATGGCAGCGGCATCACGATGAGCAGCACCATCAACAGCAGCAGAAGATAGCACCCCTGCATGCGACAAATGCAAGAGGAGGGTTGTTGACAGCACAGAGGCGGAACAAAGTTGCAAGCTCAAGCGGATCCGCCTGTGATGAAAGCAGCTTTGAAGATTGAGGCTATGAGGTGACAGCATGACAAGACGATCATGCGAAGGCAGAGAGAGAAATAGAGAAGGAGTTGCAGGTGCTAAAGCAGCAACTCAAGGAATAATAGGAGCAACACAGACAAGAGAAGGATTTGCAGTAGGAACAGGTATAGCAGGAAGCACAACATCCACAGACTGATGAAACTGTGCCTATATAGGCTATAGATCCATTCAGTAGTCAGCATGGAGCAGACAGGGTGAGCAGTGTTATCGATCGCATGCAAGGGTATTCAAGAGCATGGATGTCATTGTGCTCACGCATGTGATCACACCGATTTGGCACACTCAGCGAGGCGAAGACAAGAAGCAAGTCCGACTAGAGTTGAACATGTATTTTGACAAGTTGATGCGCATGGTCACCTGTACACACTCAGAGATCAGCACAGACACTATGCATCAGTATGTTGTTGGTCCAGTTGCACTCAAGACAATGATGCACATGTTACTAGACGAGTTGGACAAAGGAGCCATATCAATGTACCCGGATGCAATGAAGGCAAGAGTTCACTTTTAGCATATGTCACCATTGAGTGCATGAATACCATCACGGACAACCAAATCTTAGGATCAATTCACCATTGTCAATCATCGCAAGGATGTCGAAGAGTTGGTCTTACCACAACTGTCCGAGTGTTAGTGATGTCTTGCATGGCTTGCTTAAGCCTATTTTGTCTCACATGGGTACATGTCCAGATTGTATGCAACATCTTAGCAAGTGGAAGTTCAAGTGTCGATAGTTGAATGTAACATTCATGTAGTAGGTGAAGAGTCATGAGAGTAGGTGAAGAGTCACAAAGGGGAATGTCAAGGGTCACCCCACCCTTTGCTATATATAGTACCTCATAACTCATTGTAGAGGCTTTTGGTCAGCCAAGCTTTCAATAGGAGTATCTTAGAGAAAGCTTAGAGAGTATTGTAATGAGCCTTGACTTCTCCATAGTGCAGAGCTAGTGCATCTCTTTGGAGGAGCAGGTGGAAGTGACTATAACATTCTATTGTTGGAACTAGTGGTCGGTCATGGTTGTACTGTATGATTAGATCTTTCACTTCTTAATATAACAGAGCGAGCATGTTTCATGCATATGTCATATTGTATTTCAGTTATCTTGTTTACTCTAAATGATATATGTATCTATTTTCTTACGCATGTCTATATAGACTCTTTTTATATATGTATGTATGAATCTTACCGAAATGTATTGTTGGTTTAACCATGACTTTGGATTGTCAGCTTACTTGCCTTCCATTTTGTGATGCATCCTTGCTCGTGTGTTCCCTTCTTAACCACGTGCTTTCACATGTTTCCAAGGGGCGCACTCACCTCACTCTCTGTGTGATAGAATCGTTCATACACCTTCCTTGGCTTGTTGCACATGTCACACCCTTCCTACCAACAGGAACATCTTACTTGCCTCTGCGTGCAACTGTTGTCAAGGCAATATCGTACGACCCATTGCTAGGACTCTTACACCAAACAGTCTGAGGTCTAGTTGGGACTTCTTACCAGGTAGATCCCCTGACATGTTGGTTGGTCCAGCACCGTCAACATTAAGTTATATAATTAATTAATAGTTATATTATTATATATTTCTTAATACTATAATTTAATTATATGATTATATATAGTCAAAACTATTATTATTAGTTATTAAAAAAATTCAAAGAAGCGATTTAAGTTGGAACGTTATACACCACCATATACTCGAACGATGTCAATTAGCTACATTAGTAAAAAACTGACAAAACTTGAGAATAGGCTCAACGAAAATGATGAAAGCATTAAGAAGCTCCAAGGTATAATAGAGAGCATAGAGAATCAGCTCGAGCAAAATTATGATGACCTTAGAAAAGACCATGTAGCCCTTTCAAATAAGATTGATCAGAATCACACTCAAGCTATGGGGATGTTGAACCTGATCTTTGAAAAGATTAATATTACAATTTATCTACAACATTGGAATACTAAAGTTAATCAACTGCCAGATTCTTCAAATACATCAAACTCATCAAACTCACATCATATCCTTGAATCTCCACACACATCTTCCATACCTAATCCATAAAACAATATATCGAGTTTTCAAAATATGCAGGTCTCAACCCAAATTTTATTCTTTTGTTAAATTTTATGGTATGTTTTATGCTTGCGACAATTAATTTAATGTCTTATTATCCCAATAAAGACTTTACTTCGGATTCCAATAGCAATCACATTAAAACTTCAATGACATTCACTTTAGATCATTATTGACAGTAATTGTAGATAGAACATCAATAATAAACACAAGAAGATATGAGATGATAAATGAATTGTGTAAAATGAAAAGTTTGAAATGAATTTTATACTCAAGATACCCAAGAGACATGCCTCTTTTAAATTGGACCATGCATATTTGTAAATTAAATTATAGTATGTTTGCACATTTACATTTTCACCCATATTTGTTAAAATGTTGGAGAACCCGTAAATAATGGTGGGCATTAACTCTTTGTATGTATATTTAATTACATATTTTCCCTTATCCCATCTTTTATGCAAATACTTTTTTAAATTATGGTGGGTAGTAACTTATGGTAAATATGGTATTTATGTGAGTATCAGCTATTTTCAACGAATGGTCATGTCCTTAGAGACATGGCTCTTCAACAATTAGTTAATTATTCAATATATATATATATATATATGTATGTATGTATGTATGTATGAGGCTTATAGGAAGGGGATTAGCCTTTAGTTGTACTCTTTACACTCCTTCTAAATTAGGGAGGAATGCCTCCTGTCAACATTCACCCATGGCTATGTTATTGTGTCCATCATGTGCCAACTCTGCAATTTTTCACATCTCTGCTAAAGATTGATATCATAGTCCAATAAGAAAGGATTGAAAGAGGATGGGTCACAAGACCCTGCCACTCTTGCCAAAATGACAAAGGCAACTCCTCATGTCCAGGGACAGAACCCCTACCAGGGTTGATCCTTAGTGATCAAGTTGTTGAACATCATGCATCCTATTCATAGGGAATGTAGTAGTACTTGATGCATTCGTCGGTAGTACTAATTAACCCTAACCACTTTTCCCAACTCATTGGATAAATGAGAGGTACTTCACAAGAGTCCCAAACTACAATGGTAGGATGTATGTTAGGTTTTCCATAGGGGAAGGTGAACCACTCACCCTATGCTCACATGTTGGGGTACGTACTCCACAGGGGAAGGTGAACCACTTATCCTATGCTCACATAGCTCCAAGAATTACCTCAATCCCCCAAGAGCTCCTAAAGCTCCATGTCCAACTCAATCGGGACCCTCATGGGAGGGTCTTTCCACGACTACAAGTCTCTCTTTTAAGGCTAAGAACTTGGCCTTTTCCAAAGGCTTTGTGAGGATGTCAGCAACCTGTTCATCCATCCCGATGTTTTGGAGCCTTATTTCTCCCCGTTGTGCCATATTTCAGATAAAATGGTACCTAATATCAATATGTTTGGATCATTCGTTGAACATGGGATTCTCTAAAAGGTGAATCCCACTATGATTATGACAATAAACGATGGTGGTATCTAGCATGTTCTCAAATAGCTCATTGAAGAGCTTCCTCAACCAAATGGCTTCTCAACAAGCCATACTAGCTACAATATATTCAGCCTCAGCGGTGTTTAATGCAACAGAATTTTGTTTTCGGCTCATCCATGAGATGGAATCAAATCCTAATAAGAATCAACATCCATATGTATATTTTCTATCCACCACACTGCCATCCCACTTGGCATCATCATATCCATGTAAGCTCAAATCCTCGACAGTGTACCTCAGTCCATGGTTAATAGTACCATTAAGATATCTTAGAAGATTCTTTGTAACAAACCAATGTATATAATGAAGCTCAACCATAAATTAACTCAATGTATTAACAACAAATCATATGTCAAGTCACATGTTCACCAAGAACATCAATGCTCCCACAATTTGTCTATATTTGATAAGATTTGCCAAAACTGGACCAGCAGCACTTGCACATAGCTTCTTTGAAACTTAGTTCCATCATTATAGTCACATAATTGCAATCCACCATGCCACATATTTCTACAGCTTCAAAATATATTTTCCTTTAGAAAGGAAAATCTCACCTTGCTTTTTCCAGACTTCCAAACCTAGGAATTAATGCATCAATCCTAGGTCCTTCATCTCGAATTCAGAAGTCAACTCCCTCTTACATTGATAAATGAGAGGGTTTGCACCAATTTGAAATAGATCACTAACATATAAAACCAAAATAAGTGTAATTTCCTTTTCAACTTTGAAGTATACGTTTGGATTAGCATAGCTCCTTGTAAATCCCAGCTTCAAATATATAGGAGATTAAATGCTTTTGAATGGAGTCGACTAATATTTTCTTAGCTTTGACCTCTCCTTTTCTATATTTCGTTCTAGTAGCAATAGGTTCATTTGAAGGAGGCTCCACCACTTTCCCTTGCACATAATCCAATACTTCATGTTCCTCCAAGGTCAAATCAAGAGTCATATTCCAGACATGATAATCAAATTTGTCATTGAGTTTATCCTCCGTCTTGAAATAAGAGTGAGTAGTCATGGAGACTTGTTCCAACAGACCTTGTTCAACAACAACAATTATTGAATGGTAAGTTTTTCTCTTGTTCCTTGGGCTTTTCTTCACCTGGGCTCTTATATCATGTTAAATTTTATGGTATGTTATATGCTCGTAATAATTACTTCAATGCCTTATTAACCTAATAATGACTTTACTTCATATTCCAATGGCATTCACTTTATATCATTATTAATTGTAATTGTAGATAGAACATCAAAAATAAGTACAAGAAGATATGAGATGATAACTGAATTGTGTAAAATGAAAATTTTCAAGTGAATTTTATACTCAAAATACCTAAGATACATGTCTCTTTGCAAATTAGATCATGCATCTTTGTAAATTAAATTCTAGTAAGTTTGCACATTTACATTTTTACCCATATTTGGTAAAGTGTTGAAGAACTCGTAAAAAATGGTGAGAAATAACTAGTAAGTATATTTATTTACATATTTTCCCTTTTCACATCTTTTACGCAAATATTTTTTTAAATTATGGTGGGTAGTAACTTATGGTCAATATGTTATTTACGTGAGTATGAGTTATTTTCAATGAATGTTCATGTCCTTAGAGACATGACTCTTCAACACTAATTAATAGTTAACTATTCCATTATAATACTATATATATTATATATATTATTCATAAAAGGCTTCTAGGAAGAAGAATTAGCCCCTAGTTGCACTCTTTAACATCTTCACTCTACAAATTGCCACATATCAACGAAGATAAAAACTTGAGTTGTCCAAATTTAACGGTAATGAGAAACACAGTGTAGCATGGTTCAAAAGGCAGGGTAGTATTTCGAGATTTAAAATATTAACAATAATGATGAAAACATCAAACATGCATCCATGCAATTGGAAGGCGAAGCATATAATTGGTACATGTGGTGGAAGAAATCAACACATGCTATTAGTTGGAGGAAATTCAGAGATGCTTTCTATAAAGGTTCCATGGTATCAAAGAAGAAGATTTTTTCATGAAACTTACTAGGCTACAACAAAAAGGAGATGTTGAGGAATATACTAAAGAATGGGAAACTCTAGCTACACTAGTACCTGGATTATTAGAAAAACACCTTATTCAATTATACCTCATTGGACTTAAACCATATCTCCATAATGAACTTAAGCTTCATGACATCACGTCTCTAGAAGATGCACAACAAAAAGCAAAAGCCGCGGAAAAGAAGTTTTAAAGAATATTGTTGCCAAAAGTTGAAATAATATGTTCAAGACGAAGGTTCCCCTAAACTTTTGACATGGAGAATACAAAGTACATTCCACCACACATACATGAAGGAGGAAAATCTAATATGGAAGTGCAAGGAAAAAAGATGGAAAATACAAAAGTTGTGGCAAAAAATGGGATCCTAGACACAAATGTTTTAAAGGAAACGATACCAATAACTTGTATAAATATGAAGCAAACAATGGTTTAGATAGTGAAGAATCAAACATAGAAAAATTTTAGGATTCTCAATCATTTTCCCCAGAATCTGACAACAAAAATATTTTGCAAGTATCGTTATTAGCCATGATAGGAATATCTCAGCCCTATATGTTAAAGTTAAAAGCACGTATCAAAAAGAGAAATGTAATGGTTCTAATAGATACAAGAAGCACTCACAATTGTTTGGACTCAAATATTGCAAAAAGGCTCAACATCTTCACATATCGAATGCCTAATATGAAAGTGATGGTAGCATATGGAAAGAAGATCTAAAAAGTAGGAAAATTCCATAAGTTCAAATTGCAAATTCAGGACTATAATCTAGGGTCCCCATTTTACAATGTACCACTTAGAGGATTGGATGTGGTCCTAAGTATCCAATGGCTACAAACCTCAAGCACTTACTCCACCAACCATCAAAAGCAATTTATAAAGTTTAGATGGGAATGGTAGAAATATAAGTTGTTGA
>APFE030207952.1:89905-107151 GCA_000404065.3 Pinus taeda
GTATGAAAATTGATGAAACGTGGTACCTGGAGGAGAGAAGATTGTAGGCCGGTGCCTACGTACTAGTACTTAAGCTAGTACAAAAGAAAAGGGGAATCTTTGAAGCATTGTAGCAGGTAGGAACCTGCATAGTAGTAAATGGATCGGCTAGTACAAGAGCAAAGGGGGTTGTAGCTCCTGTACTGGTATAAGACTGCACCAGTACAAATATTGTAAAAGGATTTTCTTATTAAGAAGAAGATTGAGATGACTTGCAGCAGGTGGTTTTCTCCGGCATTGGGTTTCCACCGTATATCATGGTGTTCATGTGTGTGCCTTATGTGTGATGATCTATTCTTTGTTACTACATTTGTTAACTGATAATATGATTGATAATGTTCTAATGCACTCATTGAAGATCAATTAACTTAATCATAAGAAGTTGTGGAAGTAGCATATATGAATCAGAGTTTGGAAATGAAAAAGTTTTATTAATGTGATAATACTGATTCAGCCCCCCTCTCAGTATTATTTCCAACAAATTCGTCTCTTCTTATAGAACTTCAATTCAAGAATTCCAAGGCCTATGACCCTTGACCAAGTCCCCTCCAAGACCAAGTCAAACTTTTCCTCCTTGATGAGAAGTCCTTCCAACAACTTTGACCTCAACGACTTATGCAATTTCAATCCCCAATAGAGTCTTCAGCAACTTCGACCTCCCAGCATATTCTTCTACAACTTCGACCTTTCAGAAGATCCTTTTGGAATTTCACCCTCTAGTGGTTTCTTTTACGGAAACCATAAATTTTGCACATGAGAGAATTATGGTATATTCTTCCTTCTTTCCTCTTTGCTTGAGTTGTTTTTCTCTCCTAGAGAACTCAGCTAGCAAAGTGTGCTTCTTGATTCACTAACTTGACTTTTGCAACTCAATATTTGTTGCTGCAGTAGGTGCCCTGATTTCTTCAAACATGCAAAGAGTAATAGCCCAAAAATAGTCTTAAAAATATCGCCTTTCTTTTCTTCTTCTTGTCCTTCTCTTTTTTGCACTTCTTCCTCTTCCTTGATCGAACTTGTGTGTAGTAAGTGAGTGTGCCAAGTGAGGTTGAAGTCTCCCTTGTATATAGGTCTTCTACTAGGTTGAATTGCTTTTTTTAAGTTGACTTGTCCACTTGTGAAGGCAGACTTGATCTTCGCATCATGACAAGGTCTTGGAGGGTCTTTTGACTCAAATATTTTTTTTTTACAATATGTAACATGCCCAGATGGGGCTTCAATACATGAAAATGGCTTAGTTGACCTAGAATCACTCAAATGGTGCTTGAACAAAAAATAATTTTTCCTTGAACATGAAACCCATGCCTCAAGAACAACAATAATAAATTTATTTTTCTCTTTTTATTAAATACATAAAATCATGATTACATAGGTCATTATGAAGATCAAACCTAGCTACATATTTCAACAATTGAGAGGTATTCCTACATGCCTAATTCATCCTAGAAGAATTAGAATAAAAATTTGATTTTTGAATGATAAGTCATCCTAGAAAAGTCAAGTCAAACAAGGAGAGTGAAGGGACGTGTCCCTTGGGTTATTTTACCCCCATTGGATAAGTATATATAGATTATGTACCATTTCATTTTATCCACTAAGAAGAGAAAGTTTGAGCTTGAAGTCTGTTTTGGAGATCATCTTTCTATCTTTCTATCTTTTTATCTCTCTCTTGGCCACATGTGTGAAGGAGTCTTTGACTGAGTTCTTGGATGAGTTTGACCAACATTCTTGGACAGTCACACATGTGAACAAAATGATAAATTTGACCACAATAATTGACCGAATTTGACTATTTGACTGAGTTGATTTGATTGCAATTTGACCAAAATATGTATTATAGTGGATTGCAGGGCTGAAATTTGACCACGGGAAGGTTTACCAAGTTGAGTTGACTAGTGTTGAATTTTTTATATTCATTAGAGGAAACTTCAGCCTAAAAGTGCCCATGAAATTTTCATATAAATTCCATGTCATAATATGCAAACCAATCAAAATCATTTAAATTTAAAAAGAGGTACATGTAAATATTTTGGAGGGAAGCGAAGAAAAACTATATTTTTAATTGTATTTTTGGCTTATCTCCTTATAGGTTTACTCAAATTTCAAGTGTAGACACTTGTTTGATGCATAGTTAAATTCCACATCCGATGAGTACCAACGGTGCATACTTTTGAGAATACCCGCATTGATAAAAATAAAGATTCACTAAAAAGTGTGTTCAAAATTGTTTTTTTAATGTATCTTCAATTTTTATCAATATGGGTCTTCTCAAAAGTATGCATAATGGGTACTCATTAGATGTGGAATTTAATGATGCATCCAACAAGTGTCTATACTTTAAATTTGCGTAAACCTAAAAGGAGATAATCCAAAAATACAATTAAAAAAAAATAGCTTTCTTATTTTCCCTCCAAAATTCATAACTCTTATTTTATTATTTTTACTAAGGATGCCACTTTTAGGCTCAAATTTCCTCTAATTTTGGTTGGTTTGACCAATGTTGAATTGATGAAAATTGACCAGGTTTCACTAGTATTTTGAATTGGATTATTAGTAGTTATTTCTAGACAAAATTGTTGATTTTGTAAACTTTGCTAAAGAATAATTTCTCCTAAAGAAAAGTTGATGGGTTTTCTCTGAAAGTTGGGTTTCCTACAGTAAAATTTGTTGTATCTATTGTGCATAGTTATCTTTCTATGATCTTTGTTGTTTCCACTGCCTCTACTATTGATATTTTATAAAAATGTATTACTAAACGATATCAATGGCATAAAGTACTATGTGAAAATCATTAAGAAGTAATTATCTGGAAAAAAGTTTCATTCTACTATGCATCTTGTAAAAAATTCAAAAAAAGTAGTAACAACTTCTTTTGAAGGACCATCTAGTGATAACTTCACATTAGACGAAAAGGAAATGGGGGAAATTTAATGATTAATGAACTCTAAATTTATCAATTACATCAAGAGCATATTTAGGATAAAGCAAGCATTGTGCATCCCTCTAAGTTGCTCAAGCCAAGGTTGACTTAAGGCAATACAGCCAACCTCATTAGTAACCATGCTACATACACCTAACTTGCCTAAACCAAAGTACAAGGAGGTCTTGAGGATGGATGGTCACTTAATGATCAAAGTAAAGTCAAAATGTCTTGTCAAGTTGCCAAATTTACATTGCATGAAAATAATCAAATAGAGTTGAATCAACATTATCAAATATTTTCAAGTTTTCATCTTGTCATCATTAATGTTTATAGACACCAATCATCCACAAAAAGGATCACAACCAAGATTTCACCATTTGTGATCTTTTCATAAAACGGTTTGAATTTTATCTGCATCATTTGAAAAAAAAATCAAAATTTGTTTAAATCATTTGCTTATTTTGTGCTTTAGGTGCTTTCTTTGCATCATATAAATATTAGTTAAACTTGCAATCATAAATAGGATTTCCCTCATCAAGAGAAGCAAGGGGTTGCATATAAATTTAGTCATGATAAGCATAATTTATGAATGCATTTGTAGCATCTATTTGGTGAAATTGTCATTTAAACTTGCTACAAATGAAAGTTATTATATTTCTGTTGGAACTAGAGAAATTTTTTCTTCACCGCAAATTCCTCCTTCTTCTTTTGTGAGAAGCTCTTATCAACTAATCTTGTTTTGTGTTTAATAGCCCCCACATCAATTCACTTGGCAAAGAATATAAATGTGTTATGTAGAATATTATGCGGTCCTTGGTTTGATTCCCTAATTAACCGATGTCCATGTCAGGGGCAGCGTAGTGCACCTAGTGGTTATAATAGTAGTCAAAAGAATCGACCCCTTGTCATGTGAGTACGAGATTGTTGTAGTTGATCATTCCACTAGTCACAAAAAATAAAAAGTATATACATAGATAGATAAATAGATTTATGTTTATCAACTTTCCCATCTAAAATATATGTAGTTGATGCACTCATTTCCAACCATTTAAAGTTGTACTTCTTGGGTGTGGCACCCATTCCCAAGTTTTATTTTTATTAATGCATTATGCTAGCCCTTCATATTATTTTACCATTCTTTACCTTTACCTTGTGAATAGTTCATTATATTTTTTGCAATGCTTTCCTTAGCCATGAGAGCATAATTGATTTTCTGGTTAGTTCTTGTTGGATTGGAAGAATTATTTACATGTTGAAGCAGAAATATAATCATCTATGCCTTTATGATCATTAGAAGCAAGGAAGTCATCATTGTTAACATAACCAAACAACTATAGTGAGAGTTTGTATGCAAAAGTGATAGGTTTAAAAGGAGAAGAATCTTCACCAAAATCCACATCCTTGCATATAAACACATATTTTGATCATAACCATATAAGCCTTGCACTCCTCACTATATTCAACAAAGATGAATTTATTACTCCTAGATTCAAACAATTTTTTTCTCATGACTTGTTTGTGCCCAAGAAACACTACCAAATACCTTGAAATAAGTAATTGTATGTTTCTAGAATTATGTTTTATTGACACCTAATCATAGGGATTGGGTGAACAATTGTAATTAGTGCAAATAAATAATAGAGAAAATGGAGAGTCATCGGGAGATGAACTGAACAGTCACTCACTCTTGTATATAATAATGAACAATCTAAATGAATAATACGATTACATTCAAGAAGTTACCTCTTGGTCTGACATGGTATCAGAGCTAATGCCATTTTTGGCTTCCTTCTCTACTTTGTAACTCCCTTCTACCTATGTTCTGCCTATTTTGCAGAATTGACCTCTCTCAAGAATTTGATAACCGTTCTATAGGTTTTCCCCTCTCTAGCAATTGCTGCAGACGTTCAACTGGTTATGTGAGGCAATTGCTCCACAAGCGTAGTTGAGGTATCGCTCCCACACATGCATGCATGCTGCCTACCGATATACCTCTCATGGTTTCATCACTCCCTTGGTTTCATAGTGTTAAACACGGGTGTGATGAATGAAATTATCTTATGACTGTGTATTGGCATTCTGGACCATAATCGGGTATTTTTTCTCTGTTCATACATTTTATTTATAAATCACAGTCAATTAGTGTTAAGAGTTAATACTGAGTTTAAGTGCTAAACCTTTCCTTAAGTGCCTTTATTAAAAGTATGAATTAAGCACGTGGGTGGTATTGATAAGTGGGAAGAGGTATCTCACGCGCCCTAAAGGATGTAAATGGTATTCCTAAAATTCACGCGATTAGCCTTAGCAGGCAACACATAGCATGGGAAAACCTCTTTTCTCGCGCGCTCTCGACTTGATATCGGTCATGCAAGATTTCACGCAAGATTGCGCGACAACTGTTCAATTGGACGGGTCACATCGACAGTGGAGATCGGCCGAGTTAGTTGGTGAGCGGATGACGCGATATTCGTTGGATCTAGAGAAGTGAGATCAACGGCGCGGATTGAAGCGCTTGATCAAAGGAGAAGTCAATGAGAGACTAATAATGATTGGCCAGATAAGCGAGACCCTCAGGGGGAAAACACACATATAGAACCAAATTTAAGCGCAACTGATCGGTTACAAAGTTAACCAGTAGTCGAATTACAGACTACCACCTCATTTTCATCAACCTCCTACATCATTTTTTTTTACCAGCAAAAGAGCGAATATTTTTTTACACAATACATATTTTTAAAATGCACTCATTGATATATGTTGTGGGAGTGGTTCTCAATGGGAAGGAGAACTATCCTGAGTGGTCTCAGAAAATCAAACACACTCTCATTTATAATGAGTTGTGGAAAGGAGTGTGTGTTGGAAACAGAGACAAAGAGCCAGAACAACCTACCTCAGACAGGGAATTCGCCATTTGGGAAAATAATAATAGCAAGGCTTATGCATTGATTGTAGCATCAGTAAATGAAGAAGTGAGTCGCCATATTTTTCCATTTTCAAAAGCTTTCGAAGCCTTGCAAAAACTGAAGGAACTCTATGACTCACACTCTACTCTTGAAGTACTCATGATTAAATTGTTCACCCTTGAATTACAAAATAATGATCCTCTTGCTCTTGCATCAGAAGTAAAATATATTATGCATGATATCAAAGTCACTAATGTTGAACTAGACATTCCTCTGATAGCTTTTCTCAAGGCACTTTAATCCCACTTACTCAAATTATCTTGAGTCATTGCAAGCAAATGGAAACCTCAAAGATATTACCTTTGACTCCCTTGTGAAAAAATTTGTTGAAAGAGAGAAAGCTTTTGCCAAGAAGATAAATCTTCAGTCTTCTGAAGAGGTTGTGTGCCTTGCACATAGAGAGAAGAATCTTTCCCAAGATTCTTCGAGAGGAAGAGGTGGTCGAAGAGGAAGAGGAAGAAATTTCAGAGGCAAGGGGGGCAAACACTCTCAAGGAGAAAAGTCAGATTTGCACTGGATACGTTGCAAAAGAGATGGATCACATGATGCATCCACATGCAAGTTTCCTTGGGATAGAATTGAGCATGAAAGAAACCAACCCAAAGGTACAACTAATGACGAAGAGAATGGTGTAGTACCTGAATCTGCTCACTATGTTATGGGACACTGTAATATTGGAGTACATGAAGACTTATTTAATGCTTCACTTGCTTCTTGGAAAAATGGTTGGTTGCTTGATTCAGGAGAAACTTGCCACATGAATTTTAGAAGATATTTTTTTGAAGAATTTACTGACAATGTTGATGGTGCAGTATACTTTGCAGACAAATCAAAACTCAAGCCATCAGGGCTAGGTACAATCAGGCTTAAATTGTCTGGTCTTCCAGACTTTCTTCTACATCATGTTTTATATCTCCCACAGCTGAGGAGAATCTTGTTTTCCTTCGTCCACATTTGCCAGCAAGGATACTCCATTCATATGTTTGATGGAAAGATTGAGGTGAGAAAAGCATCAAACCACTCACTTGTCATGGTGGGGATATAAGAAGAAAGGCTTATCAAGCTGCAGGGTACCTTTGCTCGTGCACAAAATTTCTCATACAATTCTCATTATGAAGAAGGTACATTTCCATCAAGTTTATAATGGCATGCTAGATTTGGACACTTGAACTATGACAGCCTCTGCTTGTTGAATAAAAATGGTGTTATTGGTTTGCCTACAATTCCTAGGAAACTTAAGTAATGGGATGCTTGCATTCTAGGAAAGCATAGCAAACATTCTTTTCATGATTCACACTCTAGAGCACATAGAAAACTTGAATTCATTCATTCAAATTTATGTGGTCCAATGCCTGTTCCTTTTGCAAATGGAAATAAATATGTGATGACATTTTTTGATGACTACACCAAAATGTGTTGGGTTTATTTATTGAAGAACAAATTTGATTCTTTTCAAACGTTCAGGTTCTTTCATACATGGATTGAAAATGATGCACAATCTCATATTGGCTCTATTCACACTGATAATGGAAAAGAATACACTTCAAATGAATTTGAAAACTCTCTTCGCCAACATGGGATCAAACATCAAACAACTGCGCCTTATAATTCCCAACATAACGGAGTAGCTGAAAGAATGAATAGGACAATATTAAATATGGTGCACTCCATGATGTTTTTCATGTTTTGGGCTGATGCAGTTCTATGTGTTGTGTATGTAAAGAATAGATGTCCATCTAATGCTATTAGAAACAAGACTCCTTATGAAATGTGGTATGGGCACATTCCTTCGGTAAAGCATCTCAAGGTCTTTGGTTCCACATGTTATGCCTTGATACCAAAGGTACATAGAAACAAACTTGGTGCAAGAAGTTGTAAGCGTATCTTCCTAGGGTATTCAAACATCTCCAAAGGATATCGTCTCTATGATGAAGTCAATAATAAGTTTATTGTATATAGAGATGTAATCTTTCTTGAATCATCCAAAACTGACAATGTTGTTGAGCGGCAACTTCATCGCTTGGATAGATTTGCAAATGCAAAATAATTTCAAGAATTTGATAATCAGATTCCACATCTTGAAGGGGGGATTCCTATACTAGATCAACCTGTGGAATCTTCTTCTGAAGCACTCTCTCCCTCGCATGAAACTCCAACAACGGATGATACTTTGAGTGATGTGATTGACAAAATTGGGAGAATCAATCTTGATTCAGTCCAAACTCAATCAACGGAGAAGCCTTGACCATCTCAGAAAGGTCCCCCAAAGTGGTTGACAAAGACACTTGAAAGTGTTCATCCTGATGAGGTTGGAAAGACAGGAACTAGAAATTCAACCCAGCAAAGTGGAGGTGATGTAAATTACTCTAATTCACCTATTGATATGGATGTCTCCTATGATTGTGAATCGAATTTGTCTACATATTTTGAACCAACTTCCTTCAAAGAAATTGCTTCTTATGATGAATGGAAAGAAACAATGCAAAAGGATTATGATGCCTTGATAAGGAATGGCACTTGGAAGCTGGTTGATCCTCCATTGGGAACCAAACCAATTGGCTGCAAGTGGGTCTACAAGAATAAGTATAACGTTTGATGGCTCACTTGACAAGCACAAATTCAAGCTTGTGGCAAAAGGTTTTGCACAGAAGGAAGGAGTCGATTATGAGGAGACTTTTGCCCCCACAGCGAAATGGGCTACCATCCGGACACCCTTTGCCCTAACAGCTCAGAATTGTTGGAAAGTCCATCAAATGGATGTAAAAACTGCTTTCTTGAATGGATATTTAAAAGATAATGTTTTTATGTCCCAGCCTGAAGGATTTTTTGTAAAATCACATGAACATAAAGTATGCAAACTTGTGAAATCCTTGTATGGCCTCAAACAAGCACCACGAGCTTGGTATGAAAAAGTAACTGAGCATCTTCTGAAACTCAATTTCAAACATTATGATCTTGATGATGCAACTTTGTTTGTCAAAAAGGTTGGCAAAATAGTTGTATAGCTTGTGGTATATGTAGATGATATTTTGATGACAGGGAACAATGAGAGCTACATTGCATCCATAAAGAAGGAATTGAGGAAAGGTTTTGAAATGACTGATTTGGGCTATGTTCATTACTATCTTGGATTGAAGTAACTCAACATCTGAAGTTCATATTCATTTCTCAAAAGAAATACATTGGAGATCTGTTGAATAAGTTTGGCATGATTGAATGCATTCCTCTGACTACTCTAATGGAACAAAACTTAAAGCTCATATCCATTGAAGGAAAATAATTTGAGGATGCAACAAAGTATAGACAACTTGTAGGAAGTCTCAACTACCTAACTACAACCAGACCAGACATTTCGTTTGCTATTGGAATCCCCTCCAAGTTTATGCAAAAATCTTGTGAGGGACATTGGTTTGCTGCAAAAAGAGTTCTAAAGTACTTGAAGGGAACTCAAGACTTTGGAATCAAGTATACACAGGTGGGAGACTTCAGCTTGATTGGATACTCTGATTCATATTTCGATGGAGATAAATAAACTGGGGTATCTACTTCGGGTTATTCTATGAGTCTTGGATCAGGAGCTGTCTCCTAGAGATCACACAAACAATCAATTCCAACAGATTAAAGGCTGAATATGTGGCATCAGCTGAGGCAATAAAAGAAATTGTGTGGCTCAGGAAAAGTCTGGAAGATTTGTAGGTAAAACAAGTAAAATCGACTCCACTCATGATTGAAAATACCTCGGTAATAAAGTTGGCCAAGAACCCAAGGTTCCATGCTCCAACAAAGCACATCAATACAAAATATCATCTCATTCAACATCATGTTGAGGCCAAAACATTCCATCTTCGCCATTGTTCCACTAATGAGCAGATTGCAGACATCTTCACCAAAGCGCTTGGAAGAGAAAAGCTTGAAAGATTCAGAATGATGCTTGGACTCACAAACATTCCTTCAATTTTTTTTTCGGGGGGGAATGTTGACACCTAATCATAGGGATTGGGTGAACAACTGTAATTAGTGTAAATAAATAATAGAGAAAATGGAGAGTCATCGAGAGATGAACTGAACAGTCACTCCCTCTTGTATATAATAATGAACAACCTGAATGAATAATACGATTACATTTGAGGAGTTACCTCTCGGTCTGACATTTTCTATTGTTGAGTAACATCTCTTTCTTCATTAATAGAATTATTCTTTAAAATATGTGAAACACAAGCAACTATTTCACCCTAAATATTATAATTCAAACCCTTAGAATGCAACATATGCATATCCATTTCCAACAAAGTTTTATTTGTTCATTTAGCAACTACATGTTGTTGCGGTGTATATGGAATAATACCTTGAAGCTTACCTAATTAGCACAACAATTTTCGAATTCTTTCATAGTATGTTAGCTTCCATTGTAACTCGAAATTTTATCATCTTTTTATTTTTATTTTCACTTTTAACCAAAGCTTTGAACTTTTTAAATACTTCAAAAACTTCACTTCATGTACAAGGAAATAGATGCATATTTTTCTTGGGTAATCAAATTGAAGGTAGCAACAATCTAGATCCTCTAAGTCTTTAATTGTAGGATTATTCATTTGATCCGAAAATAATATAATTTTACGATGCAAATTGAATGACAATGTAAGCATTATAACACTTATTAAATTAATTAAAGTGAAATCATGAAAAAAATGGGGCAAATTACTAAACATGGTTGGTTCAAGTTCACAGGTGGGGCATAAAGTTCAATGAAGACTAGACCAAAGCTTGCCAATGTGATGGGATGGTCACATGTTGATGTTGGGAGAGATTTTAAATGTGTTTGTAGGAGATTGTAGATATTGACAGTAGGATGTGAGTTTGCTTTTAGAATAAGTTGGAGGAAATATTTCCTAATGTATATGTAGTTTTAGTTTCCCTTATTTTGTGATAAGGGGAAATGAATAATCTCTTGCGACTCTTGGTTGTCCCATGTTAGCTTCCTTTTTAAAAAGGAAGAGTGTTTGAGAATAGAGTGTGCAATAGAGGCAGAAGAGAGGAGGAGAATCTCTAGCGCGAGGAGAAGAGGCAGAGGTCGAGAGGCCTGGGCTGCACATGCCCACATTGTATATCTAGAATGTTTAATGCATACTTGAATTTGACTAATGATAAAATGTGTTTATGTGCCTCTGTGTTTGTAATTTCTCAGTTTTTCTATTGTTAATGAAGTTGTGGGTCTTTGGCTAAATGTAAATGACCAATCAATTGAGTTAGATGTGTGATGCTTATTTTGGTCTGGAATATGAACGATTGAATTTGTGAGAATTGTGGTGTCTAAGAGATAGAAAATTCATGTAAGAAAATGAGCTTGAATACCTTCACGATTTAAGTAGAGGTTTGACTGCTAGGCTTGTAAAATGGATGTTGATTTTGAGGGTTGGAGTCAGCTCAAACCCTGATTGAGATTTCTGTGTTTAACCCTACTTCCATGTGAATCTTTTGTACATAAATTGATGAAGATTTTTTTGTCAGAAATTAGTGTAAACTTTCATTGAGGTCTAGACATCCCGGTTCCATAGGGAAGTTTCGATTTATGGAAGTCTGCAATTGTTGAGTCGATTTACAATATTAATATCGTGGCCCAACTGTTGTGTGGTTGTTCATGAACCTTCCGTACCTTGTTTCCAAACCTGTGGGGGAATGTTCCCTGTGTGTTGGAGTAGTGACTATGTAGAACCTATAACAAATAGAGCATTGTCACAGAAAATAGAGCACCTTGTTTTTGGTGTTTATGGAGTCCAAACTCCTTGGCATTTGGTTTCTCTATTTGTCAAATTCGAGTTGGTTTTACAAACTCCCCTGAAGAAAGGTGAGTGAAGTCGTTTATTGTTTCAAGGATCCACCTTAGGCCATATAGAATTGATTCTATAAAGGGCCAAGCTGTTTCACCTTCCAGGAAATTAAAAAGACATCTTTTTGGAAATGTTGTGAAATTAGCTCCTAGTGCCAATAAGATTTTATAACAGCACTACAAAATTAGCTCGTAGCGCCTAAAACCAATAGTTTTCAAGGTTGCGCGTTAGGTTTTGAATGCCCATTTTGGCATGCCTGTCACATCAATTTATAAGTTGAAGCCAATGGAGTTGAATGAGGTTTGAATAAGGATTACAATGTGGGAGAAAGCCCTCTCATATAATTTGACAAATAGATCCATTTCTCTTTTGACGGCGTATGTGAAAGGTTTCCTGAGTTATTGTTTAAAGGGAATTGGGTTTAAAGACAGAGCTATGTGTTTGAGTGTCGTGGGTTATTGGCTACCTGGGTAACCCATCCCATTTTATCATCAACTGTGTCCACAAAGCAATACAGAATAAAACAAAGTATATTACTATGTGAAAATTGTGTACATCACTTTGTTAGTAAAAGCATGAGATAGAAGAGAGATGCTTCATTACTTACCTTACGCTAATATTGTGGGGCCACTCCTACCTAACTTTAGTGAAATTTCATTAACTATATTATTTTCAACAAACATGTGGAAGTATTATTGATAAACATTATTTTAGGGTCATATAATAATAGGATTCATAATTTTGAATTGACTATGGTCAGTATTGTAATATTGTACATATCTTTGCTTTCTGCAAATGTATTCCCAAATTAAAAAAATGTAAAGAGGGTATGTCCTAAAAGAACAATCAAAGGACAAAAAGAAACAAAGATCAAAAAAGTGAAAAATATGAAACCCACAAAAAGAGATAAAAATAGATCATGAAAGTGTGCAAATTCAAATGCCACTACTATTTTATTTTTTTTGCAATTAATGATTATGTGTAGCTTGTTTAAAATACCATAATCCATGATAAGTCAAACAACTTAATCTTGACTTTTCATGCTTTAAATTTAATGTTGATAGATAGAGAATAAAGATCTAGCCAAATAGTTTAATCTTGGCAGATCAATAGTTAAAATAAAGAATGATAGGGTGTTCATCAGTTTAATCTAAGCCCTTGGAAGATATAAGGTTAAAAGTAGATAGTTTGTTTTATAAAAGAAAAGGAAACAAAAGGGTTTGCTAGCTTAAGTGCACCCACCAAAATGAAGAAAAAATGTTAGGGTAAGTAATAGGTAAGTAGAAAAAAGATTGTTGAAGTATAAAGTTGATTGGACAAAAGCACATTTATCATGCTTAATCATATGTTTCAATGTGCATGAGCAATTAAGAAAGAAAAAACAGAGGTTTACAAGTTGATTTAATTGACTCCCCCTCATTCATTTCATCCCTATACATACTAATGTCCCCATCCACAAGTATGTTCTAGTACTAAAAATCCTTCAAGTCATAAAGGCTCAGAGCATTTCTCTGACTTTTGGTGGGACCGGACCCTTGGCTTAATGACTTATGGACATCAAGTGTTAGAATTCCCTTCATAAAATTCATTTTCCTTCATTACTCTAATAAAACCTCTTTTCCTAAGGTTAAACTCCATTTGCCTATGAAAAGTATAAAAAAAAAAACCCATGTTAAATTCCATTTCACTCAAAATACCCAAAAAAATATTTTATCCTAAGTATAAGTGTATGTAAAGTAAAAGCGCAAATATTACATTATACTTAGCATTATTTTCATTTCGCTCATTTCAATTCATATTAATTTCTAACTTAATAATATAGCTCTCGATATACTCTTTTTCCTCATATATAAATAAATCCTCGTATGTATTACCCCTACCCTTAGTTTAACTATAAACTATATTTTTACCCTATCCCCCCGACAAAACCCTCTTAACTCACCAATTCTCCGTAAAGTTAAGATAATCCCTCCATTAACCCCGTCTGGTCATTTAATCTCGTGTTTAACTCCAGAATAAGCACAAACCACCATTAATTAAAGCCTCGAGCCCTCCCAAAACCTTTGCCCATTTCGTTCGTGCTAATCTATCACCTAATTGTCGTCCGATCGTTAGCACCTGAATCTAACGATTCACAGCCATATCGGTTTCACCCAATATCTGACCTTTACCCGCCCAATAAAGTGGTATTTCCCATACCCCCATCTGCTACATGTCAAGCATTAAGGTAGATCGGGTGACCTCGCCAAAATACTACCTCCTCGATAAAGCAGTGTGATGGCTTGGGAAACCACCTCCCCCCCCCCCAACCCGAAAAAACAGCCCGCTATTCATTTGTAATTTGCTCGCCAAAAAATGGTTGTTGTTCAATAAAAAGGCCGAGAACCCCTATTTCGCCTTTTTCCATCAATTTCTTTGTAAACCTCTACAAGCCATTACGACACTTTCAAACCCTGAAATTACTAGTTGACCTCAATTTCACTCCTGAAGAAGTTGCAAAGACCCCAATCAAGTTCTCAGTGCGTACCAGAGCCCTTTCAACCTTTTGTAGTTGCCGAGAACACCAATTTGAAGTTATTTCACCTAAATTCCAGGTATTTTGAGAAAAAACCAGAATAGCTCTCTCATTTGAAAATGTACAGTGAAATTCAAAAGGTTACAGTGAAAGTCAAAAAGGCACAGTAAAAGGAAAAAGATAAGTCAGCCATATGAAAGAGTATTAGTAAAAGTGTATCAAATTGAAAATCCAAAATGAATAAAAGCAGCCAGCAGGAAGACAAACAACGTGGAAGATAATTACAAAGCATGCATATAAAATAAATTCATGTCAAAGTGAAGATAGATAAAAAACAACAAAAAACAACAAAAAAAACCAGAGTAATCAAGGTAAACAGTAAAAGTAAACATGGAGGCAGTAAGGGTTAAACAGAGATGAAGACACTTTCACCAGAAACAATGAAGTTTATCCAAAGTAAAGGTAAAAATAGTTAAAAGAAAATTAAGGTTAAAAGATGAAATCAGAGCAAGAATGGTACATTTTCTAGAAATTTCCTGTTTAAGTCATAATTTTGTAGAAACTATTGTGGTCAATCCAAAATGCATTTCGAGAAAATGGAGGAGGTTTGTGTTCCTAAAAGGCCAATCTACAAAAACCTATCTCACATTTTAAACAAGTATTACAAAAAGGGAGATAAATACATATCTTCACAGCCTAATTTTCAGATTGTGCAAAGTCCTATTTTTGACATCTTTTTACAGAGAATATTGTGAACACTTGGAGCTGAATTTTTGGAAACTGAAAGATTTATCTCAATAACATACTTATCTACAATAACCTCTTTCACTTTTTACATATATATCTTGGATTGAGTTATACAAATGTATCACTGGACCCTAATTTTGCAGAATTTTTGGGGCAGAATGCACAAAGGAAAAAGGTAGTTAGTGACTTGGAAGCCTCGTCATCAATTAAGAGTTTATCAATCGAATTTCTCTTTGTCACCATCAATCCATAAATATAGTTTCAAATATATTCATTAGTTTTGAGTGTCCTTAATTTAAGTTCTATTAATTTAAAACAATTTGAGATATTTGTAAAACCAATCTTGATATTTTTTCAAGATATCTCAGTTTAGAATTTGTATAAATATATTTTCATTTGAAGTATTTTGAGTGGATTCTATTAGACATTTATATATACTTTTTGATGAAAAGACCCAGAAGGTTATTGTATCATTTTTTGAGCCAACAAGCTGGATTAATAAATAAAGATCAAATATTTCCAAGGATTCATGTTTGAGTGAATTCCAGACAAGTATTTTCATGTGTTATTGTTATTTTTTTCAAAGTATTCATAATCTTTAATGTGCTTCTGTTAAGTTATGGTATTTTCTATGCTTATGATAGTTTAATTATTTTTCTTATTATATTCCACAGATTAGCAATCACATGTACATAAAGTAAAGTGCAAATAGAACATTAAACGATCGATAGAAAACAAGCCAAGACAAGAGACACAAGATGCGGCAGCTAGCCAGGGACAAACCCCACAATGTGTGGGGAAACCCTTTGATCAAATCTTATTTTATCTTCAATAATTTAGCAAAGAGAAATAGTACAATAAATCTGATTCATATCAGCAGTAGCAAACCCTAGATCAGCATCAGCATTAGCGGCTTCATTATCAAACTAGGGCAGACGATATCTCACAAACCGACTGTCGGATTGACTTCATTCCACCACCAAAAGTTGTGGCTTATAGAGGAGGTTCAGATGAACCTACAACGCAGTTCAGATGAGGAGATTTTCTAGGCCACACAAGTCAATCTTTACTTCTGCAGTTGCAGCTTCAGTTTCAGCAGTTTCCTGCTTCAAACTAGGGCAGTCGATATCTTGCAAACCATTCATTGGATTGACTTCATTCCACCACCAAAAGTTGCGGCTTTCAGAGGAGGTTCAAATGAACCTACAGCACAGTTCAGATGAGGATATATTCCAGGCCACGCAGGTCAATCTTTACTTCTGCAGTTGCAGCTTCAGTTTCTATAGTTTCCGGCTTCAAACTAGGGCAGTCGATATCTTGCAAACCGTTCGTCAGATTGACTTCATTCCACCACCAAAAGTTGCGGATTTCAGAGGAGGTTCATATGAACCTATAACATAGTTCATATGAGGATATATTCTAGGCCACGCAGGTCAATCTTTACTTTTGCAGTTGCAGCATCAGTTTCAGCAGTTTCCGGCTTCAAATGTGTGAGAGAGAGACCCATTTCTGCGCAGTAGAGAGAGAGAGATGTAATGAGAATTGTGTGAGTAAATGAGGAAAATTTCTCTTATATTTATACACAACGTTGGTGTTTGAATAGATGCGACTGTTGGGCTTCTGAGCCTACATGAGTTGTAGGTCGGCTCGATAATAATTCCATAATCAAAATAAATTCATATCTCCATGAATACTTATCGAAATCGGATGATGTTTATATCAATCCTACACCTCTCGACGAGAGGAATCTAATAAAAATATTATCAGCCATGAATAAGATGACCCACATGAAGTTTTGCCATGGTTGCCAATTTTAACACTCCCTCTCAACCAGAGAGAACTTCATTTGTAATCTATCTATTGATCGTTACTATTCATCCATCAAATTTACTGCCCTGTACAGCCTGACCCTTGCCCTGCTCTGCCATATTATGCTTGTTCTGCTTTGTTTGTTCTGCCCTATATTGATCGGTACTATTTTGCTCTATTCTGCTCTGCTCTTGCATTGTTCTGTTCTGCTCTGCTTTTGTTCGAATTATGAAGAAGAAGAAATGATCAAGGATGTATCATACTGACTCAAAGTCAGTCTCAGAGTATGTACCACTGGTCCCAGACCAGTCTCAACCAACCCAAAGTCATCGTCATAGTGAGTACAACTCCACTGGTCCTAGACCAGTATCATCCTCCACTGACTCAAAGTCAGTCTCAGAGTGCATACCACTGGTCCCAGACCA
>APFE030207952.1:116711-128851 GCA_000404065.3 Pinus taeda
AGTTTCCGGCTTCAAACTAGGGCAGTTGATATCTTGCAAACCGTTCATCGGATTGACTTCATTCCACCACCAAAAGTTGTGGCTTTTAGAGGAGGTTTAGATGAACCTACAACATAGTTTAGATGAGGAGATCTTCTAGGCCACGCAGGTCAATCTTTACTTCTGCAGTTGCAGCTTCAGTTTCCGGCTTCAAACTAGGGCAGTCGATATCTTGCACACCGTTCGTCGGATTGACTTCATTCCACCACCAAAAGTTGTGGCTTTCAAAGGAGGTTCAGATGAACCTATAGCGTATTTCAGATGAGGAGATCTTCTAGGCCACGTAGGTCAATATTTACTTATGCAGTTGCAGCTTCAATTTCCGCAGTTTCCGACTTCAAATGTGTGAGAGAGAGACCCATTTCTGCGTAGTAGAGAAGAGACTCATTTCTACACAGTAGAGAGAGAGAGAGAGAGAGATGTAATGAGAAGTGTGTGAGCAAATGAGGAAAAGTCCTCTTATATTTATACACAACGTTGGTGTTTGAATAGATGCGATTGTTGGGCTTCTGAGCCTACATGAGTTGTAGGTCAGCTCGATAATAATTCCATAATCAAAATAAATTCATATCTCCGTGAATACTTATCGGAATCGAATGATATTTATATCAATCCTACATCTCTCGACGAGAGGAATCTAATAAAAATATTATCAGCCATGAATAAGATGACCCACATGAAGTTTTTCCCTAGTTTCCAATTTTAACAGTTTCTCAATCTAAATGTTATAACTGGAATAATACTTCAGAACTTGTTTAATTGCACTCTGTCTTAACAGTTATGCATTTAAATGTTTTCTTTTGATATCTAAGTTAAAGAATTCTTAATTTCTCTTCGGTTTAGATTGATTTCTTAAATATCCAGGTTAAAGGATTCTTAATTGCCCTTTGATCCTGATTACCCCTTCATTCCTATTTCATTATCTGGGTCTGAGAACCCTTAATTTCTCTCTCACCCCAAGTGAAACCCTTTCACCCCTGTCTCAAAGATTTGAAAAAACACTCTGCTATCTTGCCCTTGGAACATTCCCTTTAGTGAGTTAATCTAGTTTTTCTTCCTTGTTGTTTGACTCCATAGCCCAATGGTCTAAAAGACATCATTTTATCCATCTGTCTAAGCAGATCCCACTACCCAATCTCAAATACAAATCAAAAACCCCTTGAACGATCACAACTAGCCTAAAATCATCTTAACTAAAACAAAGTTAGATTTTTATGAGAGAGCCCTCTCTGAGCATCAGGAAGGCTAGCTCCTGATCTCCAAAAGCAGTTTGTGGTTACCTTTGGTTTTTCTTTCTTTTTACTTCAAAAGAATTATCATAGTGATAACACATTACTCTACTTCCAAACAATAAAATAAATGCATCAAGTCTTTATGAAATATATCAAGAATCTGGCATCGACATTCCATTGAAATCAACATAACCCATGCATCAAGAAGTATTTTTTTAATTAAATTGCAAAGAACCAATTTCCTTTGGGTAAATTATCTCAAGTTGCCACTAACTATAATATAATAAAGAATCATTGCAACATTGATTACAATTTTTGGAAACTTGGGGTGTGATTGACATTCTGGGCATAAAATCATTCCAATGGTGACACAAGATCTAAGTTTTTCACTGCATACGAAGAAGAGTAACACCATAAAAATTAAATAAATAAATAAAATGAAAATTAGTGACATCAAAGTATCTCAAGCTCCAAAGCCCTTATAAATTCATTAGGGTCTTATCATTGGCGAAAAATTAGTTAGTGGATAACAATGGTTAAAGGGGGTGCTTATAGAACAATGGTCAAGTAGATAGTGAATTCTTGAATAAACAAGAGTAATAGTTGAAATGAAGTGTAGTGCCTGCCTCTATCGCTAATCAATTGATGAAGGAAATGCGGGGTATCAGGGAAAATTTTAAGAACCACCCTAAATTTATATGTATAATAAATGGGCGAATCCCCATGACACATAGGAAAAATGGGAGGTGATTTTATCAGTAATATAATATATATATATAATTTTTTTGGCGAATCTCTCATGAGACTATATTATCTTGTAAAGTCATAGTGAATCTTTCACTGAATTATAAAATCTTGTAAAATCTTGGCAAATCTTTCATTAAATAATAAAACAAAGTGAAGTCTTGGTGAATGTTTTGTTAAAGTATGAAACCATATATGATAATAGGAAAACATATTCATTAAATTGTAATATACTAACATACATGTTTGGAAAAAAGAAACATAATTTTCTCTTCCTACAAACAATGTTGCAAATTTCAGTGGCCATGTTTATCAAGGTTCTCACTATACACTCTTTCATATCCTTCTATTAGTTTTGATAATATTCCACAACAAAGTTCTTGTAGGCATTGATCTTGAACCCCAGTTCTGTCAAGGTAGGAGAGATTAATCTTTTCTCTACCACTTTTGTCAAGCTATCAAATTTCTTTCTTATTCCATAGAGTCCAACTACGAGATTAAAAAAAAAAAAACAAACAAACAAAACAAAACATTTTGTTTACCCCAACACGCCAACAAGTAGCAAGCCCTAACTATATAATATTAAAAAGTAGTAGGTATCCCAAAGCCCTGAAGGGGATCTAATGGAAAGAAGTGACTGTTTTCAGAAGCCTTCCAATCAATATATTAATATATACATATAGATTTATTATTATTTTAATTGAAAATCTTCAATTAAATAATAAAATTAATTACGTCTCTCCCAAGCTAAATTGCTTATTAGCATAATTCACTACCTTCATACGTCTTGCATTTTTTAACAACATTGTAACATGTCGATTAATTTCCTTTTTGGTGCACAATCTCCGCCTTTTAGGACAATATGGTGCACTGGCCCAACCCCTACAGATCATTACGACAAATTAAGAAAAACAGAGAAGATGAAAGGTTGTACAAACCAGCATATTTTGCAAGCAATGGCCCAACCCCTACAAATCATTACGACAAATTAAGAATAACAGAGAAGATGAAAAGTTGTACAAACCAGCATATTATTCAAACAACTAATCCAACATCAATACCTTAACCTTTTCATGAAGATAACATATTGAGAACATTTGAAAAATGGTGGGAAATCTAAGCATTGACTATTTCTCTTTGCGAAGGTGATGCAGATAGAGTGATAAGATTTCACTGTTTCGATTTTTTTTTTTGTTAAATCAGAAAAATCAATATTAATGGAGATATTGATATTTTTTACTAAATTTTGTGAAGTGACTAAATGTAGCTTTAACCATTCACCTTAAGAAATTTTTTATAATATAAGTTCCTAAGTCTATTTAATATCTTCATTATCATAAAAACCAACATCTATTCATCTTAACTCCACTTCTACCACTCTTGGAGGGATGAAATCTATTTATCCCTCTCAGCACTTGGTAGACCCGGAATTAAGATGGATCTAAGCTGATAGAATTCCTCCCTTTAAATAGTCTATTGCTCACATAATACCAATGATATTACCATGGGTTATCATAAAACTGGAGCTTAAAAACTAATATTAGTAATTTATAAAATAAATAAAATTAATAATTGATTTTTATTTTTTTATTTTAACCAAATTAAAATGTTTAAGTGACATTAAATTACAAGATCCATTTTTACCTTTGATCTACCAAGCCCAAGGATCAAATATTTTTAAACTCTATGCTAGTTTGCATATCAGGATATTTGATCCTTCCTAGGGCTTAGTAGATCCATAGTAAAGATGGATCTATGTTGGTTTAATTCCCCCCTTTAAATAGCCTACATTCCACATGAATACCATGGGTCAATACCATGTGCCATCTTTTTCTTGCATGGTATTAAATATAATTTGGCCCATAGGCTTCAGCTAAATATAACACATTTTTTGAGTGTTATCCTTCCTAGGGCTTAGTAGATCCATAGTAAAGATGGATCTATGTTGGTTTAATTCCCCCCTTTAAATAGCCTACATTCCACATGAATACCATGGGTCAATACCATGTGCCATCTTTTAAATATAATTTGGCCCATAGACTTCAGCTAAATATAACACATTTTTTTAGTGTTCTTAAATATAATGTGACTTCCGGAGTATATATATATATATGTGTGTGTGTGTGTGTGTGTGTGTGTGTGTGTTTTATTTATTTACCATACCTCTCGTTTATTTATATTTTTATTAATTTACTATACCTCAGGATTCACTTAAATAAAACCTCTTTTTTGAGCCTTTTTAAATAGAAAGAAGGTTATGGACTAAATATAAAAAGAGGTTTTATTTATTTACCATACTCCACTTTATTTTTATTTTTATTTATTTACACGTAAATATAAAGTGACTTATGGAGTAAATATTAAAAAAAAAAAAAAAAAATAAAAAATAAAAAAAAAAAAAAATAAAAAAAAAAAAATGTTTTCCATTATTCTTTATATGATTATGACTAGACAGATGCAAACATGGAATATGGCAAGAACATTATTCTATCTTTAAAAAAAAATGAAAATAAGAGACTTGAATTTTTAAATAAAATGAATTATTCTTTTGTGACCATTTGTTCCAAAAAATAAGGTCATTTTCTCGAAATTAGCCCCAATACCATGAAATACCGGAAAATGAAAGAAAAAACATTTTTTACACCAAATGTGGAGGGTGAAATAACTATCATAAATACCTATTCTTGAAAATTAGGGCGAATGGAAGGTTGTAACTCCTAATTTCAAGGGCTAAATTTAATTTTTTACTCTCTCCCTTAAAATAAGGTGGGCTAACCTCCAGACCTAATTTTTTTATAAAATAAATTTGAGGCGATTTGTAACAATGTACTATGATACAAAATATTCGCCCAATAAAAATTTAAAACCCCTTAATTTCGCCCAAGGGTGAAAATTCGCCCCTGAAATTTTCCATGCGGGGTATTCATTTTGTCATTATTCGCACCTCCACACTGCGCAAAAAATATGAGATATGTGTTTTGTCATTATTCAATAATTCTTCATTTTTTCAATCATTTCGATTTTCATGTCCATACTTCCACACTGTGCACAATGGAAATGACTCCACTAAGTTTTCTTCGCACATATGTATTCCACACATGTGGTCGATCAACAAAATGTCTTAGAATTTTTGATACATTGTTCGAAGTGTGGAGTTGTGGATTAAGGCCATGCTTCTTTCTATGGGACCTAATTTTCTTGTTATGTTAGGTCCCTATAATACTAGTGTATTCCCTCATTGTTATTGTCAGTGTACCTCCTTATTGTATTTTTGTACCCCATGTAGTCCCCATATTTTTATTATTGTGCGCCATATTGTTATTGTTGTGCCCTTACACTATTATTTTTATGTTAGCTCTGATTATATTGTGACACCTTAGACCACTATATATAGAAAGGAGGTCTTGTCATTTGAATCATCCAAGAATTGTTCATTTATGTAATGAAAAAGAGGTTCCCCCTCGAAGAGGTTGATTTTGAAGTCGTTGATATATCTTTTCTTCTATTTTGTTAGTTGGTTGCATAACATTTGGTATCAGAGCTTTGGATTCTAGGGTTTTGCTACTCCAAATAGGTCATCATGACATTTTCACTATAATTGTTTTTCTACAAAGTTTCAGAATCTGAAAAAACAAAAACCCATTTGAGCCGAAATCTTTTTGAACCTCAAGTCCGAATTTCAGATCTTGTCTCGCTATATTTTCAAAGATATGATCCAAGGAATTTAGGATTTTTGCAGGATCCCAAATTACATCCTAAATTGGTGACCTTGGGAAAATTGGCATAACTTTCTCTATGAGTATCATATTGAAATTTTGTAGGAAGGCACAGAAAGAGGACAAAATGTAGTGTTCTATGTAGCGTTTTCAGGTCCGAAGGTTGAAACAGTGACACGTGGCACTTCATACAAGTTAGTTATACTGAACTAATCTATAATCAGGCCATCGTGGGAGATTTGGCCTAAATCTTCCTTGAAGGCTCTAATTGTGATCAGACCTTTGGGGTTAGAAGTAGGACTCAGAGGGCTACTACAGGACGAAATTTTAGATGTTGGAGTTCTGAAATTACAGAGATACAATAGATTCAATATCAAGCTCCTATGAAGCAAAAAAAAGGTGTGTAGTCGTTTTAAAATTTTGCATAAATTTGGTTTGAAGTGATTCAAATGGCATAGTGAAGCATAATTATCATTAATTGATGCCCCGAAGAAATAAAATGGAAACACCTAGTAAGCAACCTGCAAGCTCCATTATGACACATGAAGAAGAGGAAGAAATGAAACATGATATATCAAAATTGCATGACCAAATGCGACAATTTCGCTCTCGCAAAAAGTAACAAAAAATGAATTGGAAGCCATGACAAATGTTAATATAGATGATATAAAAAGGGACATGGTATTTTTGAATGATGGTTTGAAATCAGACATGGAAGCAATGATGAATGTCAAGATAGAAGGATTGAAAGAAGGTTTGGAAAAGTTGTTAGACAAAAGGTGTCCCATTGGTGACAAGGAAATCCATGAAAATCATGATGAAGACAAAAGAAATATCAATCACGATTGTAGAGACTCCCATGTGAGGTTTAAGAACCACCACATTCAAAAAATAGATATGAGGAATTTTGATGGCAAGGATCTGGTAACTTGGATAGTAGGGATGGAGCAATATTTTGATCTACATGAGGTGCAACCCTCACAAAAGGTACACATTGCATCTTTATATTTAGAACCCCAATTATTTTGTATGGTATAGATGTCTTCGTTCTCATAAACCACTTGTCATCTGGTCATTTTTTACTGAGGAAATGATAGCACATTATGAAGATATAAAGAGCAACACCTTCTTTACCCAATTGATAAATCTCAAACAAAAGGGTTCAATGGCGGAGCACATTGAGAGCTTCCAAAAATTGAATATTAGGGTAGTTGATATTCCAAAGGAGCGTAGGATTGATGTATTCATAGGGACTTTAAAATATAATATCCAACATGAGGTTCACCTTTGGGAACTTGATTCATTGGAGAAGGCATTCAGGGTGGCAAGAAAAGTTGAAAGCAAAATGATGGCAACAAGGAATTCTATCACTCACAACTATAAAGATGGAAGTGTTGTCAATCCTAGTCTTCCACATCCTACAAGGTTGACACCACAAAAATTGGAGGAAAAAAGAGAAAAGGGGCTTTGTTACAATTGTGATAGTAAATACACTAAAGGTCATAAGTGTGCTAAGAAGAAATTATTCTACATAGATTGTGAATATGAGGAAGAAAAGGAACAATAAACATCAAAGGAGGAGGATATACGACAAGAATCAACCTCAGATAACGAAGAAATGAATCCTACCATATCTTATAATGCATCGGCGGGAATTAACACTCCTCAAACTCTCAAGATAGAAGGACATATCAAGAAGAAAAAGGTCATAGTTTTCATTGATTCAAGTAGTACCCATATTTTTATTCATTATAAAATAGCCAAGGAATTGAATTGCTTCCTATATCCAGCACTAGAGTGTCAAGTGATGATTGTAAATGGAGGAACCATAAATTTCTCTGGAAAGTGCCATAATATCAAGCTATCCATGGGAGAATACATATTGAATAGTTCAATGTTTTCCATTCCAATGGAGGGTGATGACGTTGTACTAGGATTCCAATGGTTACAATCTTTGTGTACAATCGTTTTTAATTTTCAAGAATTTTCCTTGAATTTTTTATAGGAAGGAAAGGATGTTGAATTAAGTAGTATCACATGGAAACCACGAAAAATAATCAACTCTAATAGCATGACCAAGCTTCTAAAGAAAGAACAACGGGGCGTAATTACACAATTATGTTCACTAGAGGTTCAAACAATGAAATCATCTATTTCTTCAGATCTCCAAAATGTCTTGGACAATCATTCCAAGATATTTTAGACTCCCAAAGTCCTCCCACCTATTCATGATCATGATCATGTTATTCATTTGATTCCAGGAATCTTTCCTCCAAACATCAGGCCTTACAGATATCCCGATGCCCAAAAGAGTGAAATTGAGCATATGGTTGTAGAAATGCTAAAGGCTGATATAATTCAACCTAGTCAAAGTTCTTTCTTTGCTCCAGTAGTATTGGTGCATAAGAAGGATGGATCATGGTGCATGTGTTCAGATATAAAGAGCTCAACAAGCTCACTATTAAAGATAAATTTCCTATTCCTGTCATTGGTGAATTAGTGGATGAATTACATGGAGCAATTTACTTCACCAAGTTGGATCTTCGTTCAAGATATCATAAAATAAGAATGAAGAGAAAAGACATTCCGAAAACAACATTGATAACTCATTAAGGTCATTATGAATTTTTGGTCATGCCTTTTGGCCTTACCAATGCACCTTCTACATTTCAAGGTTTGATGAATTCATTTTCAAACCCTTCCTTAGAAAATTTGTGTTAGTATTTTTTTATGATATACTAATCTACAACAAGTCTTGGAAGGATCATGTTCAACATGTTGATAGGGTGCTCAAACTATTGGAGAAGAAACAATTATATGGAAAAACATCCAAATGTTTCTTTGGAGTATAGGAGGTGGAATATCTAGGTCATATTGTATCTCATGAGGGTGTTAAGGTAGATCTTATCAAAATTAAATCCATTAAGGAAAGGAAAATCCCCACATCCATAAAGTATCTACGAGGATTTCTCGGGTTGACAGGGTATTATCGCAAATTTGTTCAGAATTATGGGAGAATAGTTGCACCTCTAACAACACTATTAAAGAAAGATGCATTTTCTTGGACTTCAGAAGCAACTAAGGCCTTTGAACATCTTAAAGAGGCAATGTGCCAAGCACCAGTCTTAGCTACTCCAAACTTCACAAAAACATTTATTGTAGAGTGTGATGCCTCAGGAAATGGAATTGGTGTTGTCTTAATGCAATAAGAAAGACACATTTCTTTTGAAAGTCATCCAATTAAAGAAAATTATTTACACAAAGTTATTTATGAGAATGAAATGTTGTAAATACTACATGCACTTACGAAATGGTAACCTTACCTAATAGGAAGACACTTCAAGATAAAAACAGATCATGATAGTCTTAAATAATTTCTAAAACAAAGATTATCTTCTGAAGAGAAGCAAAAATGGGTCACAAAGATGTTGGGTTATGACTTTGAAATAATCTACAAAAAGGGAAGAAAATTGTTTTTGTAGATGCACTCTCAAGAAAGGATGAGGATGTGGAAGCATTTCTTTGTGTCATTTCTATTATCCAACCATATTGGATAACCAAAGCAAGGGATGAATGGAAGAATGATGAAGAAGTGTCGGAACTCATTCAAAAGTTGCAGCAAGAACCAAGTACATCTGATATATTTAGCTAGAAAAATTATTCATTATGGTACAAAGATAGCTTATACCTTTGTAAGAATTCCCAACTCAAACAAAAGATTCTTCTCGAATTTCACACATCTCCCTTAGGAGGGCACTTAGGAATTTTAAAAACTTACCACAGGGTTAAGAAGGAATTTTTTTGGGATGGCTTTAAATCTGATATTCAAAATTTTGTGGAGAAATGTCTGTTTTGCCAACAAAATAAAGTTGAGACAATTAGGACTATGAGTCTATTACAACCTTTGTCCATTCCAAGTCAACGTTGGAAGGAGGTTTCAATGGATTTTATCAACGGTTTACCCAAGTCCAAAGGAAAGAACGTCATCATGGTGGTAGTTGATAGACTTACCAAGTATGCACATTTTTGTGCATTATTACATCCTTATTAATCTAGTACAATTGCTAGTGCATTTATGGAAACAATTCAAAAGATACATGGAAACCCAAAGATTATTGTAAGTGACAGAGATCCCAATTTCACTGGAAATTTTTGTAAAGAATTATTTCCTTTTATGGGTACTCAATTAGCTCATAGCTCATCTTATCATCCTCAATCTAATGGGAAAATTGAGATTGTGAACGAATGTTTGGAATGCTATCTTTGTTGCTTTGTATCTAATAAACATACACAATGGGTCAAGTGGTTACCTCTGGCGGAATGGTTGTATAACAATTCCTTCCATATTGCAGCAAAAATGACCCCATTTATGGCACTTTATGGATATCATCCACCATCTATCACATCATGTTTAAGAGAAAATTCTAAGGTTCAAGCAGTGGAAGATCACATCGAGCATCAACAACAAGTTCTCCAACTCTTAAAGGATAACCTCACTTTGGCGCAAAATAGAATGAAACAACATGCAGATCAACATCGCAGCGAAAGAAGTTTTGATGTAGGCGACTGGGTATTTTTACAGCTACAACCATACAAACAAATGTCCCTCAAACAAGCTAAGAAGGATAATAAATTATCACCAAAGTATTATGGTCCTTACAAGGTGTTGCAAACGATTGGTACTATGGCATAAAAATTGGAGCTTCCTACATCTTCTCGAGTGCACCCAGTTTTCCATGTTTCGTGCTTAAAGAATGTTATAGATGTTAAGCTCCTTGTTCAAATAATATTACCAGAACTTGATAAGGAAGGAAAAATAATATTGGAACCTGAAGCAGTCACAAAAACAAGAACTCGACAGCTACGAAATCGATCAATTTCAAAGTATCTCATCAAGTGGAGGAACTTACTCACTGAAGATTCCACATGGGAGGATGAGAATTTTATAAAAAGCATCCATAACTACTCAAGCGTTGAGGACAACACTTTTTTGAAAGAGAGGGACATATTACGTCCCTAAAATACTAGTGTATTCCCTCATTGTTATTGTCAATGTACCCCCTTTATTGTATTGTTGTGCCCCATGTAGTCCCCATATTGTTATTATTGTGCCCCATATTGTTATTGTTGTGCCCTTACATTATTATTTTTATGTCGCCTCTAATTATATTGTGACTTTAGGCCCCTATTTATAGAAAGGAGGCCTTGTCATTTGAATCATCCAAGAATTTTTCATTTATGAAATGAAAAGGAGGTTTCCCCCTCGAAGATGTTGATTCTGAAGTCATTGATCTATCTTTGAGAATGTTCACATTTCTGCAATATTTCGCATCTTTGTATTTCGCACAATGAAAACCACCTTCACATAGATTTCATTCACACCTTCTATTCCACATAATGAAATCCATCTTCACACAGCTTTTTCCATTTATCCAATTCCACTAGGAAATGTGGAAATAGCTTTTATTGCAGGTACAAATTTTTTAGTGTACATAATGTTGAATCAGATGAATTATTTGTTACAATACTAATTGTGAATCTTGGTATTGGAGGTTAAATAGCTAAGATGGGGTCACAGAGGGGGTGAACAGATATGCGGAGGAAGGAGAAAGAGTGTGCAAAAAGTGCGGGAAGTGTGAAGTGCAAATGGGCAGTGAACGTTTTCAGTATGTAGAGTGTGGAGGTAGTGTTGAAGTTTTTATTATGCAATCTAATTTTTTGAACTCCCTTATCTCCGCACATGCCCGTTCTCTACACACAATTTCGTTGCACATCCTTTCTCCTTCATCTGCATACCACAAAATTAGCCTTTTTTATTGATGCCTCGACTCTGTATACTAAATTAGCATTATGTGGAGTGTAGAGAAAGAAAGATTAACTCTATATAGTCCCTTCTCTTTAGCAAACTCCCCTACACACATAGATTTTATGTCCATAACAAATGTCATTGTAAACAAACAACGTAAAGTTTGAATGGGAACTGATATTGTTATTCGTTTCATGGAGATAGCAAAAAATTGACCCGATTTTGAAAATGGGCAATGCAGAACGCACATATTTTTTTTAGAGCATAGTTTTTGGCACTTTAAATAACCGATAAGATTACCCGTTTTGTAGGGGTAGTAAAAACGTGACCCGATTTTGAAAAGTGGTAATGCAGAATACAACTCTTTCTTTTTTAGCATATTTTTGACATTTTAAATTTTATGTATCAAATATAAATATTTGTTTTTAAATGTTAATGATTTTCATACTAATTTTGAAACATGTTGATGCAACATACCTTTTTTTAGAGGACTTATTTTTCACATTTTAAAATTTATTATGTCCAATTTTTTCTAATTATGATTACTTAACGAATTTTCAAGTTGTTTTATTTTTTTTAATGTTCATTACTTAAAAAAAACAA
>APFE030207952.1:129946-143591 GCA_000404065.3 Pinus taeda
TTTTTTTATTTTTTATTTTATTTTATGTTTTCATTATTTTTTAAAAATTTTAATGTTTTCGGGGTCATGATAAAATATTTTACGCCATTATTTCGAAATGTTGAAATTTTACCCTTCCAAAAAAAGTGTTATTCCAGCGTCAACACTTTTCATTTTGAAGGTGTTTTTTGGACAATTTTTGCACAAAAAATTGGTTTTCACCGCCATTTTTAAAACACGTTGAAAAATTACCCTTAAAAAAAAAAATATGTTATTCCAGCATCAACACTTTTCGTTTTTAGCACTAGTTTTTATGTTTTTACGAGGTTTTTTTTTCCAAAGTTCCCGTTTTAAGTTTATAGTTCTCGTTTCAAAGTTTACATTGTTAGCATAATAAGAGTTTATCGAGCTACCTCCACACAATGATATCTTATCCACATTATCTCATGTATAACAGTGTCAAAGCACTCATTGATGAAATGGCCACATAATATTAGCATTTTTTCCATGTCTCGATTCTACATATTAAATCAGTTTACTACTAATTAATTTACTAAGGTAATGCAAGGTACAGTTTTGTCTTCATTCGCACTTCCACTCTACACACAAAATGCAACATATGTGTTTTTTCGTTACTAAATAATTCTATCTATTATTATTCTCGTGTCCACACTTCCACACAACACACAATGAAAGGTGATTCTGCAAAATTTTCTACATGCCTCTACAGTTTGCACATGTGGCAAGTCAATAATATGTCTTAGAATTTTTGATACATTGTTTGAAGTGTGGAGGTGCAAATTCATACATTATGCATAGGGAAATGTATGTAAAAATTCAAGTTCGTTCATTTTGCAGAGTTCGAAAAGTCATATTAAGCATATACTAAGAGATACTAAACCTGGAAAATGACAATCTTCCTTGTGTGGATTGATACAATGTGTGAAGTTTTGAGATTCATATGAAAAAAATACTAAGAAATATTACATATCAATTCCACAATGAAGTTCTTCTCTGTACAATGATTAATGAAAGGCTTATTGAATTATTTCCGCACAATAAAAGCTTATCCACATTATGCACAATGAAAGCTTTTTCCGCATTGGTGCAATGAGAGCTTCCTCCATGGATGTGAATTCTGCACAATAAAAGTATATCTTGCACTCAAGCTTATGGAGATATGAAACATTATGCGGAAAAAGTTTATGTTCCTTGCTTCGCACACCCATTCTCCAATATAACACGTCTTCCACTCCCACATTAAAAAGACACTTAATTGAGTATTCAATAATAAGTATTTAGTTAATAGCATTTGAATTCCTTTCTCCACACACCACTCATTTCTTACACGCATCAAAAAGACACTTTATTTAATACTGGATATTATATTTCTACTTAAATCCCTGCACTAAAATACAGTTGAATATTCAATAATAAATACTTAATTAATAATATTTGAAAGCATCCAACAAAACGAGTGTGTTGAATAAATTTGCCAACGAGAAATTTATGCGAAAAACCGCAACATTGCATATGAAAATTTCTGTCACATTATGAGTTTATGTTCCTTGCTTCACACACTCATTCTTATGCACAACACTCTATTATCACAAGCATCAAAATTAGAATTCATTTAATATTTTGTTTATACTGTATTATTTCTCTATATTTGATATGTATGATTCTCACACTTATGATGTTTTCCTATGAGGTTATATTGACATGTGGTTCCATTTATTATGTGATGATATATCTTAGATACAGATATGTGATGTTATAACTCATGATGGTATTTTATGGTGTGAAGCATCTGATTATTGCATGCATATTTTATGACATGCATGAGCATGCAATTATTTACTATTCAAAATGTTGTGAAAAAAATGATGTTGTGTTCTCATGATGACATCTAAGAGTTATCATGTGGATTATTTTCTATGAAATTATGATGTTATGATTATAACTAATGTGTTCTTTTCATGTTGAGATGTGATGATTAGTAGAAATTCCATGAATGGGCCAAGAGGGTCAATTTATTTAATGATGTTGTGGGCGCCCATACCTACAAGGGAGAATATGTAATACATATGGGTTGGGGATAGACTCAATCAACACTACATATGGCAATGGTTATTTTACTTTGTATATCTCTTGAAGGACTATGGGACCATCTTGAGGAGGCCGAGTATCTGAGATTGGATTGTGTGTAGGACTTCGATGCCTAGATCTATGCACCTTTGTGAGCGTGGAAGGAATTGAGCTGGCCTTGTGAGATGCCGAAAGTCATTGAATATTGGGATTGAATGACTTCCTTGGGGCAGATAATGTCTGAGGCTTAGGGTTATGGTATAGACCGATGAGGCTTTACGCCTGATTCTGAAAGTTGGGAAAAAGGACTTGAGATTCCTTGGGATTTCCCCAATGTTGGGTAACTTTCAATGTATGATGGTATATTAGTTCATTAGAGGGCGTTGGGAAAACGTGAAGTAATAAATAGATAAATAAAATAATAAAAAGTTAAATGATTAAACTTAATTTCAGGATAAGTTCCTTACATAGGAGTATGTAATGCCTCCTGATAATAACAACAATAATAAATCATAAATAAATAAAAATAATATTAATAATAAATAAATAAAACAATAAATAATAAATAAAAGATAACAATAAAAAATAATGAAGAAAATAAACAAAATGACAAATAATATACTGAAGTTTTGAATGGACATATATATAAATAGTAAGAATAAGTAAAGTTAACAAAAGATAAAAGGAATCAAATAAGCAAGAGTTAAATTAAGAAAATGTTTGAGTTAAGAAAAACTTAAGACAAAGAAATAAATGTTGATATGTTGACACATGGATTGTGTGCATGTAGATCATTCCCAATCCCCTTCCATTTTTGGAACATTTTTTATTTTTTAATAGCTGAAAAGGGAGATGAGAAGCATTTACTAGTTTCAAAGAAGAATGTTGTGAGACAAAGGATTCCTTAGCAGTAGCAGTTAATTAAGGGCTTAGGGGTGGCCAACTCTAGAAAGATTTTGTGCAACCGACCCTATGGTTGGGTGGAGAGTTATCCCCAAAAATTTGTTGTGGTCAACAAGATTCGGGTAGCATTACAACTCCGAAGTCACTTGTAAAGTATATCATCGCTACAGGTACGTCTTCTCCACTAATTGTTTCGAAATTCTATGCTCATTAATTGAACATTTTGTGCGTTAATTCTTAATTACATAAATTGATATAATTAGTTATATGTTTGAATTATAGGTTGTTACATCGGTATTAAAAGGTTTTATTAGTGTTATATAAAAAAATTATGCAGAATTGGATTAAATTTATATTTTAATTTAAGAATGGAATTGGTCTTTACTAACTTTGTGTTAGATGAATATTAGTGGTTTTAATGTGTAACAACCCAAAATAAACATGTAATTAATTAGATTAATCAATTAATTTATAATCAACATGCAATTATCAACTAATTAACATCAGAGTTCAAAACTATGAGTAAAGACACTTACCTATGATTTCAGTAGAAGTCTGCTAACTCAAACAAGGTTTTGGGGACGATTCTCAATGAGCATCATGCTTTCCCAAATAGAAGTCTATTTATATTGATCAAGTGTCATGTGACCTGATGGGAAACAGTTTAACTTGTCCGAGACTTCTTTAGTTGTCTCACCCACCTCCAGAGAGTTATAACAGTGTATC
Source organism: Pinus taeda (assembly GCA_000404065.3). Classification (NCBI taxonomy): domain Eukaryota; kingdom Viridiplantae; phylum Streptophyta; class Pinopsida; order Pinales; family Pinaceae; genus Pinus; species Pinus taeda. The sequence goes on from APFE030207952.1 coordinate 133,643, forward strand.
TCGTATGTTTTGTACAGTGTAATAAGCGTCAAAGCAACTTGTTGGACTGAATAATCATGTGAGTATTCTGTATTAGAAATTTTATAAATAGATGTCATTGTGACATGATTAGCTCAGCTTCTTTCAATTGTGTTAATGCCCATCACATCTTTCCAATAGTGCAATGAAATGTGTGAGTCCATTTACTTTTTAGAGTCCTAATTATGTAATTTGACTTTTTTTGATATTATATATGATCTTATAAATAAAAAAACCATCATTTTCTAATAATTCATACCCATTTGGCATTTAAACTCTCGTCCATTATGATGAGTGATCTATTAACTTAGGCTTCTCTGGAGTTTTTCCAAAAAAAAAGAAGTATTCAGTTTTTTTGCCCTTTTAGTAAAGATGATCCCCTTGATTTTGACAGATTGCCCTGCTTATATATTGCCACTTGTTTTTGCAAGTGCTCTGCTTATCTATTTCATCCCCTTTATTTTGACAAATTGCACTGTTTATATATTGCCACTTTTGTTTTTGTTATTGCATTAGAGATTCTTGTAAATTCTTCCAAGTAAATCTTCCAAGAAATCTTCCAAGTAATAATGTTAAAAGGGTCGTTGAGGTGCATGCTTTCCTACACCCTCATGGGCTATAAATTCTAAATTATTACTCTCTAGTTATGGTCACACTTAATAAACTTGTGGATGGTGATAATCTACCCATAATTGACGATGTATAATTCTCTGAAAGATCAGTATATTTTTTGTCTATCAGCGTATTTTCACATGAATTTTGCCCTGAAAATTCTGTTGTAAACAACTGAATTTCACATCCTAAACATTCATTTCTTGTGATTGAACAATATGCCAATTGACATGATTCGATCCACATGGGATGGCATTTTCCCTATAAAAAAATTAGCACTATTGATATGGTATACTGGCATGTTTTTGTGGAGGAACAAATCTTTAATGCTAGTGTATTTTCTTAACTACTCAGCACCGGTTCATTTTACAACACAGTTTACATAGTGCTTGAAGTATTTGGATAATTGATGTTGACATTTGTAATATTGTCACCATTTGAAGTGCTCTAAAATAGTGAAATCTATTCCAATTCACAATGTATAAACTCTGATATCTTATTACCTTTAGATGATCGTTGTTTATGTGGCAAAATTGTTGACTCTATCCACTTGCATCTGTTCATTATTTTATGGTTTCAATCTGATCTAAAAACACAGAAATAGCATTCCTTGAATGTTGATCATATTATTCACTATTTAATTGGGTTGGATTGATGTTCTCATTGACTTTTAGCGATAACAGTTTTCTTGGCATTTTTCTGGTCTATTATTGCAAGAACACAACTCTCTGAATATGTTCTTCTAACGATGACAACAAATCCTTGATGATTAAGATGTTGTGAACTAATTAGGAGTGCTTACTTAGCTAAGACAGATCCTTTAATGGAGCATCTAAATCATGTTTTATTGTTTAAACTTTATGATAGATCTAAATCATACACTAAGATTTCAGTTTAGTTTAATTAAGTATTAGAATGTTGAGTATAATGTTACATGAGGTTTCGTGATATAATGATAGGAGGATAATGATGCACATGTGGTTCTTATAGTGATCATGATGTATCCTTATGATGATGATGATATGCATAGGTATTACGATGTTATGTCGAGGTATATTGACATATTCATTTACTATGTGATGATAGGTATTTAATGTTGAATACTTATGATGATTATGATATGCATAATATGGCATAGGAATTATAACGCTATAATATGAGGTTTATTGACATGTGGTTCATTTATTATGTGAAGTCATGATATCTCTTTGATGCAAATATGTTGTTGATATAACTTATGATGGTATTTCATGAGGTAAAGCATGTGATAGTTGCGTACAAATTTATGACATGCATGAGCATGCAGTTCGTTATTATTCATAATGTTGCGATTAACAATGATGAATGTTACATGATGACATGCAAGACTTGGCATGTGGATTATTTCTATGATACTATGATGGTATAGCTAATGCATTGGTTGCATGTTGAGGTGTTATGATTCACAGGAATCCACAAATGGGCCGAGAGGACTGGTTTACTTGATGATCTCGTGCGAGCCCATACGCACGAGGGAGAATAAGTAACACCATATGGGCTGGGGACAAACTCAATCAATACTACATATGTCAGTGGTTCCTTTGTCTTGTATAGCTCTTGATGGATAGCTTTTGAAGGGCTATGGAACCATCTTGAGGAGACCAAGTGCCTGATGTTCTAGGCTAGGTGCCTGTTATTGGATTGGGATGTTGAAGTCTAGTGGGGGTGTAAAGACTTCAATGCCTGGGGTTGTGTGCCTTAGTGATTTGTGGAGGGAGTGGGCCAACCTTGCAAGATGCTGGTGACATTGAGCACTGTACCGGATGTTTGCCTTGGGGTAGATGAGGTCTGAGTCAGGCGCGAGCCTTAGGGCCAGCCTTGGACTAGGACACAAACCGAGGAGGCCAGCCTTGGACTAAGATACAGACCAAGGAGGCTTATGCCTGATTCTGAAAGTGGGAAAAAGGACAGAGATTCCTTGGGATTTCCCAGGTGTTGTGAAACTTTTGATGCCTGCTGCTTATACTAGTTCAGCAGAGGCTGCCAGGACTGTTACATGAAGTAATAAATAACCAAATAAATGTAATGTCCCTTAATAATAAATAATAAATATTAAAAAAAAAACTTAACTTCGGGACGAAGTTCCTTAAAGTGGGGGAGTATGTAATGTCCCTAAAAATAAAAATAATATAATAAAATATTAAATATTAAATATTAAATAAATATAATTAACAATTAAATAAATAATAAATTAATTACATTCTCTAAATAAATATAAATAAGAATAAACAGAAAAATAGTAAAAATAAGTAAAGCTATCAAAAAGTAAAAACAAGAAAAATAGTAAAAACCAGTAAAGCTATCAAAAAAGTAAAAATAAAAGAATAAAACAAGAAAGCAGTAAAGATGCATGTTGACACATGGAGTGTGTGCATATGGTTCCCCTTCTAATGTTTGCTCTATTTAATAGATGGTGAGGACGATGAGAGGTATTCCATCATTCCAAGATTCTATCATTCATTCTCCTGGGAGAATAGTGTTCTAAGACAAAGCATTCCCTGGCAGTAGGATGTTGATTGAGGGCTTGGGGGTGGCCAATTATAGCAAGATTTTGTGCAACTGAGCCTACATTTGGGTGGAGAGTCGTCCCCAAAACCTTGTTGCAGTTAGCAGACTTCGACTGAAATCACAAGTAAGTGTCTCTACTCATAGTTTTGAACTCTGATGTTAATTAGTTGATATTTGCATGTTGATTATAAATTACTTGATTAATCTAATTAATTACACGTTTATTTTGGGTTGTCACATAATGAGTAGTGATGAAATAGCATGTATCCTATATGGATGTTGAATATTTTTATTTCATCATTGGTATTCATTTTTATACAAGCAAATGAAATTGATTTTTTTTTATGAATTGTGATAAGAAAGCTATAGTGTATTATTTCTCTATATCTGATATGTATGATTCTCATATTTATGATGTTATGATATGAGGTTATATTGACATGTGGTTCTATTTATTATGTGATGGCATGATATATATTCTATACATATAAATTGATGTTGTAATTTATGATGGTATTTCATGATGTGAAGAATGTGGTTATTGCATGCAAATTTTACGACATGCATGATCATGCAGTGTTTACTATTCAGAATGTTGTGATAATGATGTTGTATACTCATGATGGATATGGTATGCATGATGTGGCATATGGATTATTTTCTATGCTGTTATGATTATAACTAATGCATTCGTTTCATGTTGAGATGTGGTGATTGACAGTGAGTCCACAAATGGGTTGAGAGGGTAGATTTATTTGATGATCTCATGGGAGCCCATACCTACAAGGAAAAATAGGTAACACCATATGGGCTAGGGACAAACCCAATCAACATTACATATGCCATTGGTTGTTTTTCCTTATATAACTCTTGAAGGGTTATGGGGCCATCATGAGGAGGCGTAGTGCCTGATATTAGATTGGGATGTCAAAGTTCAGAATTGTGGGTAGGACTGTGATGTCTAGGGTTGTGCACCTTAGTGAGTGTGGAGAGAGTTAGGCTAGCCTTTTGAGATGCCTAGAGTACTACTCCCAGGATCACAAGGTCATGTACCTGCGTTGGGCTAGATGAGGTTTGAGCCTTGAGGCTATGGTATAGACTGATGAGGCTTTATATTTGATTCTGAAAGTTGGGGAAAAGAACATGAGATTCCTTTGGATTTCGCAAGTTTTGTGTAACTTTTTATGCTTGTTGGCATACTAGTTCAGTAGAGGGTGTAAGGCAAACGTGAAGTAATAAATAAATAAAAGAATAAAAATTTAAATGATTAAACTTAAATTAGGGGTGAAGTTCCTTAAACAGGAGTATGTAATGTCCCATATTAATAAATATATATAATAATAATAATAATAAAATAATATAAATTAAATAAATAAAAGAAAAATAATAAGAAAAAATAATAAGAAATTGATAATAATAAAATAGAAAAATAATAATAATAAATAAATAAAATTATATATATATAGTAAGAACAAGTAAAGTTAACAAAAGAGAAAAAGAATAAAAGAAGCAACAAATAAATTAAGAAAAATGTTATCTAAAACTTAAGAAAGAGAAATAAAAGTTGGCATATTGACACATGGATTGTATGCATGTAGATTTCTTTCCAATCTCTTTCTATTTTTAGAATAGTTTGTTCTATTTAATGGCTGAAAAAGAAGATGAGCAACATTCATTCTTTCTAAAGGAAAATGTTGTGAGACAAAGAATTCATTGGCAGTAGTAGTTGATTGAGGGATTGAGGGTGGCCAACTATAGAAATATTATGTGTAGCTAAGCCTACGGTTGGGCAGAGAGTTGCCCCTAAATATTTTTTGTGGTTGGTGTGATTCAAGTAATGCCACGGATCCAAAATTGACAGTGAGATTCATCTTCAGTTTACAAGTGTTCATTGCTCGCGGTTTTCAAAAATTCAATGCTAAAATATTTTGTGTTGATTATTAATGGCATTGCTTGATGTAATTAATTTATATATTTTAACCTTGGGTCATTACAGGGTTCACATACTACCCATACACACTCTATTATGGGAAGTCCCCATGGATAAAAGTAAGTGAGTTAATTGTATCAATGCAAATCATTTTTTCAGTTTAGCTATATATTTGTTGATATGTTATGTAATCAGTGATTGTTACTATTTGGTGTGTCATATTTGTTACACAAAACACTCTCAATAAATAGCAATTAAAAATACCAAAGTGGGCGTTTACGGGAAGTAGTGGAAATAAATCTCGAAATTCCAAAGCCATCTTGTTCTTTTATTTCAGAAATTGCTATTGCTTTAATATTATTGATATATGTGTACTAAGTGGTAGAAATTAACAAACTAAAATAAATATGTATTCACTATCATCATCATAATTGTTGTATAGGTTGTCACTACAACAACATACAAATATTGTGCGCATATGCAATCAACTAGATCTACCACTGAATGTCTTCATGGTTGTGTTGGTGTTTTCTACGTGGCATCACCTCCCGTTCTTGCAATTTTTGTTGACAGATATTCAACATAGAGTGCACAATGCATTGATTACATGTTGATTAGCCAAAAAAAAATCCAAAATGGTTAACGTTTAATTTTTTAATGTTGACTACAAAGTGCTCTGCACATTGTTACTTTGTTTACAACTAGTAATCATTACACAATGTGTTAGATTAAATGTTATTAAGAACCTGAACAATGTCTTTATTATATGTCAATTAAGTACTACTCGTTGAAAATTGTAGCCATGGTCGGTATTTTCATCATGTGAAGAAATTGGAAAATTCGAATTTATATTTTCCCTCCTAAAATATTCAAGTCATGGCATCCTTTTGTTTAGGTCGAATGGGCCCTTAAGAGGCACCCATTCGACGCCCTTTGATAACTATATAAATGAGCCTTCATCCATCATTTGTACACATCGATCTATCTTCACATAACCTATGTTCTAGCAAAGAAAAGGAGGAAGAAGGGGGTCGAACTTTCAGGAAGAAAGCTTGGAATTTTTCCCTTGTTCTTGGATATTGGTTTGGTTATTCTCTTGATGTTTTTTATGTTGTATTGATGAGCTATGAACTCTCTCTCTCTCTCTCTCTCTCTCTCATAAGTAAGAATTTTTGGGTTTTCCCCCTGTGGGTTTTTCCCTGGCCTCACGCCTAGTTTTTGTGTCTCTTGTCTCATTGTTTCTTGGTTATTTCTCTACTATTATTTCATGGTTTTAATGGTTGAATTTTCTTATGAATAAATGATATGTGAAATTAACGCTAGTCGAATCTTTGAATGTAGTTATATTTTGAATAAAAATTATTTTCTAGCTCTTGCCTAGAAAACTCAACATGGTATCATAATTGAGGAAGATCAAAGAGAAGCTTAGCAATATGCAAATTTGTGGGCAAAAAATTCTTCTTCTAGCTCTCATTGCAAAATCAAGTATAAATATGAATTTTTGAGAAAAGGTTGAATTTATGTGACCAAATTCTGTGTAAAAATGTCGAAAATTCCTTGGTTAAGGTCAATCCCCTATGACAATGCGAGATTGCCTATGTAGGTACAAAAGTATCTTTGTGGCAAGGTTATCTAGGTTTTTTATTGTGATAGAGGATTGTTTTCTCATTTGAGAGATGATTCAAAGGGACTGAACTCCCTGTGCAAGAAAAAGAGTTGAGTTCTCAAGTATAAAAATTCTTGTTCCAAGTAAAATCATAGTGTGAGTTAAAGATGACATCAATTACAAGATAAGGTTGTGATTACACCTGTGAACTAGCCCAAACTATAGTTACTTTTGAACATTAGATCTGTATTTCTATAAGCAACCTAATCTATAGAGGTTTGTTTTTTTCTTTGATCCAAGGATCATCCGAAATAGAAGTATGAAAGATTCAAGCTCCTTTTGAAGGCCTATTTTCATTCCATGACAAGTATTTATGGAAAATATGGAGACCTAAAAGGCATTCTAATGAGCTCCTTGTTCCTAGTTAAAGGCTATTTGATTCTCCTCCTATAATTCAAAGTATGGATTAAGATTAGAGCCTTCTTTGTGATGATATCCATATAGGAGACAGAGCTAACATAGAGCATGCAAAATTTATAAAGATATGTTTCTAATAAGGCATGTGAATTTGTGTATCTGAATTCTATGTTGAATTTAAAGACATCTTATCTCTCTCTATGGATCTGAGCTTTGTGATCTGAATTATTGCAATGAGTACTTGCAAGCTTCCCTATGGCATGGTATGAAAGCTCCTATGTATTATATGAAGTCTAATCCTAATCGAGGTATGAAGTATGGCTTCATTATATTCTAAGGTATTTGAATTCCTTAAGGTGTCTTGGTTTCCTGTCCAAAGGAATGGGCAAACCTGATAGCCCTTGTTATCAATGTGAAGTCTATAATGCATACTACACTCGGAAATTTCCAAAAGTAAATTTTTCTTCCCTCAAGAAATGATCAAGGGTGTTGTACTTATGATAATTAAGACAATTTTTTTGAAGTTTCAAATCTATGTTATATGAATCCTGAGATAAATATTGAACTTTGTTATTCTTATGATAAATAATTCTGAGAAGGCTATCTGGTGTTTCTTTTTATATATAAAAGAAGGACGAAATCTTATTAAAGAAGGTTGACCTCTACAAGGATTTCCCTTATGAGAAAGAAAATAGACATTCGTGGTTTGTTATATCCATTGAGAGCAATCAACAATGATGAATGGAAGGATACAAGTTTAATTCCTGAAAGTTTCTTAAATGATATTGCATAAAAGAATATCTTTATTTTGGAAATATATGAAAAGATGTTAATACATTTCAAGAGGTCGAAATCATGCTATGTGGCACTCATATGCGAAGTATTGTGACTCGACCTTTTGTGATAACAATTCCATGTTGGAATATTATGATCCATGTAAAGCATTGGCACTTATTCTCCATGAAGGATCGAATTTGAGTCATATCCATGTATCTGTGTTAAGTTGTGAACTTGTATCTCTATTAATCATGCAATCCTGAGACCCTAACTCTCTAGGAACACTTATGGACCCGAGATCATATGAAACTCTCTTACTGAAAATTCAATCCAAACAAAATCAAAATCAAGCTTGAGGCCTGTGGAATTGAAAGGGTCCTAAATCTATATATTAGTCCAAGGGAGAGTCAAAAGACATCTTAATTCCCCCAGGAAGACTTGAATTATGAGATGTTAATCGATAAGTCCTTTCTATTCATAAATGACCTATTCAAACAACATTCCAAAAGAAGGCAAAACTAATTTATCTAAAGTTGACCTAATTTATTCCAAAATATCATAAAAATGTAATTTGGAAAATTTATTATACATTTTTTTAAAGAAATTCTTCTCCATGGTTGAGTGTCTTATTAATGGGTGATCAAGTTGCAAGTAAAAGAACTGAATCAAGACTGGAAATTTTGAGGTCTATTATGTTTAAAGATGTCACATATATTATGGCTCTCTTGATAAATTTTAGCCTTTACAATATTTTATATGAATGATGAAATCTATTACAAAGTCAACTCTATTATTGCATTGTTATTGTGTCAAAAGAGTTCCTTTTTTGTTGCAGGTACCCTTGATAATTGGAAAATAATTGCAAGGTTTTCATTTCTACACTACCTGTTGAGCAAGGCATTCATATCTTGACCTTGAAATCTAATCATTGAAATCATGATGAATCTAGTATTTAGAAGAGTTTTGAAAACCCGAGCAAGAGTTTGATCAAGTAATATCTAGGATTTGTGAAACTCTAGATTACAAATGTTCAAAATGATGAAGTGAGAATTGCAAGGATGAATGTTTCACATATAGGATTTATAAACCATGGACTAACATAACCATTAGGGTTTTAATTCAAAGCCTTAGCTATTCTACCAAATAGTTTTTTACCCTACCTAGAAAAACAAGATTTAAGAAAGTTGTGGGTTTATGATCTGATTACTTCCACTTGAAAGAAGAAACCCTAGCTTCTAGAAGATCTGACATCTTGATGATGAGTATGATTTGCATATTAAATGAAAGAAGATTGAAGATTAAAAGGGAGTTATTATGTTCTCAAAATATAAGTGTCTTGAATTTCTTTTGTTTTCTCATATATCGTTATTGGTGATTTGGTCAACAATGATAATGATGTGGACTCTTTGATGATGATATGGGATTCTTAATGATGCGGATTTCTTAATGATGTAAAATCCTTGATGATGACGATGTGGAAGAGATTGACTAGACCCAAGAAGACTAAGATCAAGAGGGAGATGACACACTCTCTAAAGATAAGTACTTTATTGATTATTTCTATTATTGTTTTATTACAAGTCTCTTGTCTTTGTATGCCTTACTTTGTTGTAGTTTTTCTTCCATGAAGATTGCAATAACATAATGGAGTATTTCAATGTTGTGACTGTTAGTGTCAGTCTTTCCAGCCTTCCTCCAGTGATCAAATATGCTCTTACAAAGTGATTTTGAAGTGTCAAGGTCAAATTTTGTCATTTCAAAGAGTTTTCAAGCAAAATTTGGTCACTAGGCATTAGGTCTAGGGTTTGCTTTCACTCCTTCTAAAGTTGTCCAAATGGAGGTCCATGTCATCATTCAGCTGAGCCTATCATCATTCATAGGATTGTCATTATCATGTCAAGTTCCATTGGATCATTTCACATCTTGTTCATACTTCAGTTGTGCATTGGCAAGTTCATTTCCCTCTCCTAGGGTTTTGAAGCCAATTTCTCTTGGATGGTCAAAACAACGGCAAAACTTGTTTCCTGATGTTCATACACCTT
>APFE030207952.1:143922-177665 GCA_000404065.3 Pinus taeda
TACCATATCATACACTTCTCAACACTCAGATTCCCCAAATTCCTCATTTTTGCACAAACCCTAGTTTCTAGCTACAACTTGGCAATTTTCTAAGTTTGGCCTGTGATTTGCCCTTTTGGACCCCTTCCCCTCACTCAATCTCTGAGATTCCACTTTCCCCTGCTTCCTAACATCCCTCCCCACTCCCAAAAATTTCCCCAAGAATTTAGAAGCCCCCTATCCCCTTCATTTCGCTTCATTTCGACAAAATTCCTTGTTTCACACATCAGAGCAAGTTTCACTCAAATGATGTTTCAGAGCAGTTGAAGATGAATTTTGGGAAACTAAGAGAGGTTTTTGTCCATAACATTCCAAAGAATAAAAACCTCTTTCACTTTTTACACAGGTGTCATGGTTTGAGAGAAATGTCAAAAATATCGGCGAGAACGAAGGTGCTCGAAGGACGGTTGGCCAAAACACAAAAACGAAAGAAAACGCCCGATCCACTCCAAATTTTGGCCAAAGCCTCTTTGGCTGAGCATGGTACTTGATTGGATACTCCCAGCCCAAATTTCAAGAAATTTGGAGAAAATTTTGTCATTTGTGAATTTTTTGTGCAAATTTACAGGTTTTGGCCATTTGAAACGCCGCGCTCCAAGCGCGACTATTTTGGAGGACTGCTCGGAATTTTGAAAACTTGGCATTTTTGGAAAGGGCATGCAAAGAGAAAAATTACCAATACTTTGGAGAAGCCTGATTTTGAGATTTGAGCCTCCAAAAGCTCAAAATACATCAAAAAAATGACTTTCTGCCCACTTTTTGAGTTGCAGAAAGTGACCTTGGGAGAAATGGTTTTTGAGGGGGCAAAACAACTCCAAATTCAGAAATTCCACTTGGGATGGAAAGTAGACAGACCAAGCTTTCCAATGAGCCATCTTGCACCTGATTTGGACCAGTGGAACCCACTCAAAAGTTGCTGCAAAGGTGCGCGGACACGAGAGACAGGGGGCACGGACATGAGAGCAAACTTTGCCAGAATCGACTGTTTTGGTCAAAAAAACACTGTTTTGACTATGGTTGACTATTTTTACTTGTAGATGATGGATAAATGTAATATTTTTATGGCACTTTGATAGATTTTACCTCTCTTTACTCTTCTAGAAGCTTCCTTGATGTAAAAAGTGAAAAATTAATGCATGAATTAGTTAGCTAAGTAATAGAGGCAAGTTTTTGAGATGCCTATTATCTAGTGCTTAGTTTGGAATTAGTTCAAACTGCTCCTAGAAGGATGAGCTCGAACCCTAGAGGTGGGGGAAGAGGTTTTACCTTCTATATTATGCCCTTTCTTTCTCATTTTGTGGGTTGGACTCTAGAGGGAGAAGTGCTATTGTATTATTGACTTGTATTTTCTGCAATTTGAGGAAAAAGGAAGGTCAGGGTTTTGCAGACTTCATTGTGGATTTTGTGGATTGTAGTGTTGATGGTGTGTTCTCTACATGTTCTTGTAAGTTTGTTTATGTATTCTACATCTCTCTTTTGCTTCTATTTGGACAGATGAAGTGGTAAAGTTTGAATACATGCTTTGACATACTCAGCTTTTTAGTTTGTTCAAAATTTATGTTTTCTGCTATCTAGAGAGGATTCAAATGGTTGTTTGCCCTCTTTAGCTCCTTCTCTATCATCCCTGATCATCCATCTCAGATTAAGGCATCAGCGCTCACTCCTACCTTGCCCCAAAGATCCCCCCTGCAAAAACTGTGCTCAATCCCCGCACCCTGAATTGCACTCCCTCCAATTGCCACCAAAAAACCAAAAATCTTTAAATCAACCCCCCTTATCAATTTACTAGCCTAAAATCTTTATTCTTAATTGGTCAGCTTATCATATTGAAAGATCTACCGAATCTGACCCAAGAGAGCCTTCTCATACCTCGTAGGGCTAGCTACGAGGTGAAATGGTTTGATGTAGCCTTGAGAGTTTGTCTATCTCAGCCTAGGTGAATTCCAAGCGCTAACAGTGACAATTGTTGAAAATATGGAAGAACAAAGTGGCAAGAAGACTCGTGATTGGATGAACCTTGGACTTAAAGGGAGCGATAAGATCAACCAAATTGAAGCATGTTTTAATCTATGTAACTTCCATGATGAAGATGGCTAGAAGTTTTGAAGAATGATGCTGATTTGAATATGTTGAAAATAAGCTCATGATTTCTATGTTATGTATTGATGACATCTTTCTAACAAGTGTTGATATCCTCTCCATCCAGTGTAAGAACAATTTGATTGAAAGATTGAAAGTATAGCACAAGCGAGATGAAATATATGTTGAGATTGTGGCATAATAGACTATGAGTCCATGGATATTTTTCTAAGAAAAAAAAAGTACCGTATGTTGATTTGAAGAATCCCTCTTACTAGCTCATTGAAACATCTGACGCTTGAAATTGTTGACTCTATATAGAATTATTTTGGGTTTTACATGGGTTTGAATGACATGGATGCTTCTGCTACATATAACATGATTGAAACTAGAAATGTCGCTAATTTGTGAAGCTATTTGTCGATGTTTGATTCTGTGAGAAGTTCTTTATTGTCCTATGGTTTTGACTATGGCACACTTTTTTGTTGATAAGAAGGTGTTGAAGCCTCGAAAATTGTTTCCTCAACATGGGGGAAAACCAGCCAGTCCGGACCTTGGTTGGCTGCTCCTCTTCTGTTTGGAGTAGTGGCTCCGACTAGGGATAATGGGACCTGTTTCCCAATCTATTTAATGCTTGTGCTAATGGGGTGATATGTGAGGTTTTAAAGTAATGTCTAAGCTAAAATTAATATAATATTAACTAACAATCACATGCATTTCATCCTAATTTAAGCACTATCTAACTATAAATATACCCAGGATTTAAATCGATATATGCAATCTACAATAATATCCAAAAGCAATTGGTAATAAAGATCATTCAATTTCAATGAGAATTGAATCCGTTTTAGGAATAATCTTTTCGTATAAAAAGTTAGCCGAAACGATTGTGAAAGATATATCGCATAAGGAATTATTCATATACTCGGCATAAAACAAAGATCATCATCATACAGAAGTGCAATAATGGTATCAAGATTCAGACTTTCATACATAAACAATTGGAAAAGAAATCGTTGTTTAATACATAAGTAAAAAGGATTACGAGATAAAATTATCATTTATAATACGTCATACTCATGTGTTTTAGCAATATTGATCTATCTTTAGTCCATTCAACACCATCTAAGAGTACAAAAGTGCAACTTCAGTAGAAGATGCTAAATCATATAGAAAATAAATCATGTTCCATTAATTTCACTAGAACTTCCTCAAAGGGACAAAAGTGCATGTTTTGAAGATTGTTTCTAATAAAATTCTAGACCCCTCTCTAAATGCATGAGAGGGGTTTAAATAATTAAACTATAAAACTAAAAATAGATTATTACAAAAATAGATGAGAAGGTTTAAACAACCTGCCTCAATTTGTGCAAAAATAAAATCAAAATGGAAATAAACAAGGTGACTAACTATCCTACATTTCATCCTTCAGATCGCAAAAATCCATCATGGGCTTGAGTTGTGTTGGTTGGTCAACTTCAGCTTTCAATTTTCCAGCGAATACGGCATCAGTCAATGTTGGTGCCATTTTCTCTATAAAAGTGGTTAGGCATCGCAAGGTTATCCATTAGCTGTGAGGTTTTACCAAATGTTGACAATATGCCTCCCAGTTTAACCTGGTCATTTGCCTTATCACTTCTGCTTTTTCTGGCACTACCTATTTCCATTGTTGTTCAAGTTGTTTCGCATTAGGAGGGAAACCCAAAATGGACTCTGCCACAAGGTTGGCACTATGTAAATTCTCGTTGATGTTTTCTATGACATTTTTTGTTGCTACCGCCACGTCTTTCGTTGCCTTTTCTGCTCCTTTAAGTCGAGAATCCCATCTCGCAAATAGTATTTCCTTATGCGATTCTTCTAGCTTGGGCAGTTCGACCTTTCTCCCATGTTCCGTATTTTTCGAGGCGATAAAATCGAGGACCTTTTTGAAGATCTCATTGTATTCAAGTCTCATTTCCACGACTTGACTTGTCATTTTATTACTTGTTTCACAATAATATTTCCACTGTGAAATCTTCTGGCAAAATAATTCTTTCTAGTGCATCAGATGGGAGTTAAGACCAAGTGCTTCAGTAACAAACTGATCAATTTTTGGATCGTCTTTGTGTAGATCAATTATTGCCTCAATCTGTGCTTCCTTCTTGGCTAAGCAGGTTCGATGTTCTATTTGCATTTGTTCAAATACATGTTGAAGCTTGGCCAACTGTATCTCTGCCTGCTCGTCGGATTTCATTTGTTGTAATTGTTGCTCAAGCAACATTATTTTATCTTCTTTTCCTTTAAGAAACATTTGTATTTTTTGTTGCTTTGTCCATGGTCGTTGTAGCGTAAGCACCTACAAACTGCGAGAGTCTAGTAAGGTTGGCAGATGGATCAACATGTGAGTCTTTCCATAGAACATCCATTGGTTCATTTTCGGGGGCAGTAGCAGTTGTAGAGTCCAATTTCCTTTTCTTTCTTTGTCTTTTCACCATAGCCTTATGTTGTGGGCTATAGAACACGTCTAGAGGGAGAATTTCTTCAACTCTCCAAATTATTTCGGAAGTGGAGGTGGCAGGGATGTGCTCTAGCTCTTGTGTATTTGTAGTCTCTTCCACTGTAATTTCCAGAGTTGTTTTCTATTGTGGAGTTTGCAACTTTGGCACTTGTTCCTCTTTGTTGAGGCTTTTATTAAAATTGTCCCACTCTTCCTCTAAGTCAATCACCATGGGTTTTATTGGCTGTGCAGAGGTAGTAGGGATTTTAGCATGCTTTCTAGCTGAAGTTTCTTCAGCTATCTTCTGTGTAGATTGGGTTGTATCCTTTACTGACTCCATGCTTCTGGTTTTCCCATTTTGCGATGACTATTTCAATTCCCCGGTAGATTTCTCTTGAGATTTCGCTCTAGAATAGGTCTTAGAATTTTCTTTGGAGTCACCTTATATAGTCACACTAGGAGTAGGCTCCATTATTGGTTCAATCAATAATTGGTCTAATGGGACCTTTGCTAACCTCCTTTCTTTGTAACTATAAAAAATTTCCAGATCTTCACGGTAAAAAAGTAGTTGTGCCATATGCTTCACCTCTGTGAAGGTGTTTTTCTGCAAAAATATATTATCAAAGGCATCTGCCTCATTGTTGAATAATTTTATTTTCATCGGAGTGGTGAAATTTTCGACAGTGCCAAACAGGTCGTATTGTCTTTCAGGGAATTTAGGTAATTGCAGAGATAACATGTTCTCTGCTTCTTTGAATGCATGCCATAGGTCGTGTAAAGCAAATTATCCACACTGTATAGGGAATGTAGGCCAGATGGCCTTCTTTGAATCCTTCAATGTCTTACTCATTCCTCCCTCACTAGCTATTTGATAAGCTATCTCTCTAGCCATCAATTTATCTAGAGCATAGTATGGGAGGACATGGGGGGAGGTGATGCTGCCAAAAACCCTGATATATGTAAATGCTTCCTCCCCAAACCATCCGGCCACCGGGAGTATGTTAACTTTAGCTTCTTGGGAAAACTTAGGGGCATCTTGATTATAAAGCTGCTTGTGAATAGGGAGCTTAACTCCATGACAAATCTTGAAAAGATGTGGTTGAAAATTGGATTCCCACATGTCCTTGTGGTATATTTGAATGGGAAGTGGATTTCAAATAGTCCATTTCCATCCCATGATAGGTAATTTTGAACTAAAACAAATTGCATCCATGACATAAGCACTCATAAACAATGGAGGGTAAACCCTCGAAGAAACGCTTCTTTTCCTTCTATACTCGATAATTGTTTTTGCTAAATTGTCAGACAAAATTTGTGCCCAATTCATTACAATTGTGTTAACAGTTGCATCTATTAACATCAACCATTCTCGAGAGAACTTAGTACTGTCGGGTCTACCAAATAGCCTACATAACATAACCGCTGCAAAACTATGAGGGGGGCAAACAGGCGTAGTAGTGTACATACCGTTTTTGTCTTTCTTGATTTTTTTCCTCATTATTGACCCAGGTCCAGGTGCAGTTAGTTGGGTCGTCATTTTCTTTGGCAAACTTCTCCACGAACAGCCTGTTGTTTGTAGATGACTTGTGGCTCTGGTAGGTGGTACATAAGCCATAGGTTATCTGGGGTAAAATATCCCATAACCCCTTGGCTTCTTGTCCTGAATTCTCTGTCTAAGATGTCGGCTTCATCAATAACCCATTTAACCATATCGGTATAAGGGATTATCCTCGGTCGCGTAGCTATGTGGTGAAAAAGTGAGCATGTCGTCTCTAGCATGGAAGTGTCTAAGGAATCACGTCCATCAACTGTAATTTTTGTTTCCATAATCCTCGGCTGCTCTTCTTCTAGTATGTTATACATAGCCTCCCATGTAGAGGTTCCTCCCTCTGTTTCATGTAGTATCTGTAAACAAAGGAGTCATTTCTGACTTCTCAAAAGTGACTGTCTTTCCTTTCTTCACCATTGTTCTCAACACTTTGCTCTGCAGACTTTTCTTGAAAGTGAAGAACAACAGCTATCGGATACACAAAGATGAACATAAAATGAAATAATGCAAATAGCTTGTAAAGGTGATAAAATGAGTGTTATTTGAACGCACGTAAGAAGATATCATATCATGCTAAATGGATTTTCACACATAAATGCAGCTATCTCTTACTAAATGCCCACTAATGATTCGTTATCCCTTAACTTTAATGCTCATAAATGTTTGCATCATAAAATGGGAAGAAAGCTTCTAGGGTGACGAGCCTTTGAACTGTGATGATAGCGATTGTGCGATTTGTGAAGCAATATCACAGATCGCAATATCGCAATATGCCTTTCTACCTTTCTTACTTCCCGATGTGTTTCTGCAAGATGCGAATTGTGAGCCGCTCGTTAGTTGTTTTCAAAATGTAGCTAATTTCCATGTTTATCCTATGTAAAAGACCCTTTTACTAAGTGGCAAACCTAAAACATTTGCTTATAATATTTAAGGAGTGGGTCCAAAATTAATCGCATTTCGCAATATCAGCTGGTGGTAAGTAAACGGTGTTCATTTGAGCGCCCAAAATGCGATGCGATAAAAGTTACAATGCCATCATAGTTTCGCATCTCGCATTTTTCGTAATGGCTTTTTTAAAGCAAGCCCTTTATGAATGGTGCTATGCGATGCGAAACTTAAGCCTAAAAAGATTAAGGACTTAGTTTATGTTGGATTTTATGATAGTTTCGAGCATAGAGTCCTTACTTAATCATTTGTCTTGATAGTGAAGGGTTAGAAAGGTCTTTTGGTGGGTTTAAATCATGCTATATGTGTGAAGGTAAGTTTCTAGTAGTTTTTCTAAAAAAAGGGGTTTTGATTGTTATCTTCGCTTTATTCCAAAAAATAAAAGAAATGTCTAAATGCTAAGTTTTGTTTTTTGGATAGATTTTTTGAAGGGACCCCATTTATTAATGTAATATTAACTACTATCATTAATAAATGGGGGTTTGTTGAATACCACAACAGCAGAGTGTTGATATTTTCTTATGTGAGAATCCACTTGATACTTTTTGGATTATTTGTGAAAAGCTCCATATGAAGCTAAATGAATAGTTGGATGTTATTTTCTGTTGTAATGTTTGATAAAGTGTTGAAATCTACCATGGCTACTTTTGTGTTGTTGAGTTGGTTGCTAATGATTATGTGAATGGTTGAGAATCCCTCATTGAGAGGGAACACTGCTAATTAAAGGACACTAAGCATATTCTCTTCCCCCAGACTTTTGACTAGCCATGGACTTGGTCAGCGTGGATGAGCATCAAGGATCCTGGGTGTGAGGGTACTCCTTGAAGCCATGGACTTGGTTGAGTGCATGCGCTAGTATGCATCCTACCTGAAAATCACCTTTGTGTCATGACCAAGGGCCATATTGAGATGGTTAACCTTGCCTAGATTGCTACCCATTTGGCCACTAGGTGAGGATATTTAGGTGTGTGT
This sequence comes from Pinus taeda, assembly GCA_000404065.3. Lineage (NCBI taxonomy): Eukaryota > Viridiplantae > Streptophyta > Pinopsida > Pinales > Pinaceae > Pinus > Pinus taeda. The sequence goes on from APFE030207952.1 coordinate 151,983, forward strand.
GATCTTTCCCAATGTCATGTGTAACTACTGTAGGGACCTTCTCTATGACACTATTTTTTTAACTATAAATAATGGAGTTAATTTTGGAATATGACCATAAGAAAATAATTATTTTAAATTTAACTAATTATGTTCTAGTGACATCTATACCAAGATCACATAATACCTTAAACACCCACCAACATTGGAAGCACATAAGGGTTAAGGCATTTACAAAAAACGTCCATAATTTACAATGCATTCAACATATCATGTAATTTCACATTCTAGTAATTGTATATACAACAAAATCATGTAATAGAACATCATGGATACAACAGGTATCATTCAACACGAGAGTGGAGATTCGATCTTTTACTGCCGCTATTTGCACTCCCTTACTGTCATCTGCGTCTAAGTGTGAATGTTGATATGTTCCAATCGAATGTTAGTGACCCATTAATTGACCTCCAAGCCTACTCTTTGGGTACTCTTCTTCCCCACGGACCCCAGAGCTACAATGGGGTTGTACAATAGAGGAAGAATGTTATTTGATGGAGGTGAGCACTTTTGACTCAAGATTCCCCTCTCCCAAGGTCTCCACCTCACCAAACTCACTATAGCTCATAATCACTCACAATAACATAATCTCCTCCATCCAACAATAGGGTAAGAAAAATTATCTTCTCCCATAACTTGCCCCTTATTTTATAGGAGGCTTCATAGGTGACACTTGGCACTTCATACACAATTAATTATTTGTATTAATCTAAAACTTTGATTATTCATCCAACCATGTTTTACCCTCTTGCCAAGGCTCTCCAAAATTATTTACTTCAATTTTAATTCAAAAATAATATTTTTTTCTCACTCCAACAAGACTTCGTATTTCTTCTCCTAATTGTCTTTTGAGGCCCATTTTCTACTCCTTAATTTGTGTTCATTACTGAAGTCAACTAATAAGTCTCATATTTCATCCCCTAACTACCTCCTAATTTAACTCAAATTTCCTCTTAGATGGATATTCTTATGTTGGCTTTTGCCACATGGGGGCTCTCTAAATTTCTCTAGTTTTTATTAATATTTATTTTTATTCACCACCCTCTTTTCTTAATTAAGTTTAAGTATCTTAGGATTAATCTTTCTAATTAATGTTATGTCCCTCTTCCCCCCTTTTACATATTAAAATACTTATTTACATTATCTACCTAATATTTTCCAACGTGGGAAGGGTAGAGTTCTCAAGTGGTACAATATTTTTATTTATTAATATTCTCCCTTTAATTCTTGATTTAATTGTCTTGGTTCTAAAACCTCATTTATATGTGAATTAGTGGGATTTTCATATCTTGACTATATTCAATAGTTTCTTCTTGATGCCAAGGGTACTAAGTCGGTCGTTCCCTTCAAGAACTTCCCTTGAAGTTCCAAGGGTGCCATGTCACTTGCCCTTCAAGCATCCAGTGACTACAAGGGGAAGATCTAGGTGCAATGGCGGAGCATGTTATCCTCTCTTGTGTTTCTCTTTATAGTGAAACTAATGGTGTTGGCGATAGAGTAATCCACCTCAATGCATGCCCCCAATAAAATTCTCGTGGGTGGCCCAAATCTGGGGTTTTCCCCACGACATCATGATATTCAAGGTGAAGGTATCCCAACACCTTTCAGGCCAAGTCACGGCGGAAGTGCTAGCAAGTGAAATCATGGATAATATCCCACCCCTCCCATGAATTTCCATCTATCTGTACAACCCCATCACCCATGTGTGATTCTTTAGGCCAAGAAATTAACCTGTGCTTGCAACCACTTACATGTCATTAGAATTTACATCAAAATTCAAAATGAACTTTAAAATTTCAAACATAAAATATTTAATTCCAGTAAACCAAATGTCGTTGACTCATCACATGTGAGTGCATCTGGTGGTCTCTTTCCATACTCAATAATAATCAGTAATAATGTTTAACAATGTTAGTCATTAACCTAATAGAACATGTTAAATCATCAACATGACATAGGCATCCACATCATTGTTAACTGTGAACTAGAACTAATGTAAGTAGCCAACATAATGAACACATACATCGCATCTATCATCATCATAACATTAGTAGAAAACACACATATTCATCAAAGTTATCATCATCACAACACCAACTAGGAAATAAACACATCCATCACAGTTATTATCATCATAACATCAACTAGGAAACAAACACATCCATCATAGTTACCATCATCATAACATCAACTAGGAAACAAACACATCCATCACATTTATTGTCATCATAACATCAACTAGATAACAAACATAATCATCACATCCTTAATAGTAGAGTCAAGTGTTTGGAACCTCAAATTGAGGTCCTCAAAGAATAATGAGTGAGCCTTAAGGCTATATCAATGATAATTTCATATCAGGGTCAATCAACTAGAGTGGGGCACTACATACACCCCCTCTTAATAATAGACTTTGTGTTGAATTCCTCAGAACAAGGAAAGTAGTGATGCATCTCCTCGGCGTCCTCCCAAGTGGATGAACTGGGACTATAATTGTCCCACTAGACCATAACCTAGTCCACTAATCATCATCTAAGTTGCAGAGTTCATTGGTCCAATATGTGAATTGATTCAGCCATCATTGTGCCCTCGTCTGAAACCTACAAATGACCCAAGTCAATAACATGTGAAGGACCTGAAATATAATGATGCAATACATAAACATGGAAAACATCATGCATGCATGCTAGTGATGGAGGTAAAGAAAGCCTATATGCCATTGACCCTTTTCTTTCTGAGATTTCAAAAGGTCCCACAAGATGTGGAGACAAATTTGCTCCCTTTCCAAATCTTATAGAGCTCTTTTGTGGCCTTACTCTCAAAAACACCCTATCTCCCACTTCATAACATCGATCCATCTGGTGAGCATCAACATAGCTCTTATATCGATCTTGTGCTTCTTTAAGCTGCCCCTTAATCATGGGCATTTGTTCCTCCATCTCTTGCACAACTTCTAGTCCTATTAACACTCAATCCTCTAACTAATCCCAATTGAGAGGAACTTTGCAAGGCCTCCTTGCTCCCTTTCCAAATCTTATAGAGCTCTTTTGTGGCCTTACTCTCAAAAACACCCTATCTCCCACTTCATAACATCGATCCATCTGGTGAGCGTCAACATAGCTCTTATATCGATCTTGTGCTTCTTTAAGCTGCCCCTTAATCATGGGCATTTGTTCCTCCATCTCTTGCACAACTTCTAGTCCTATTAACACTCAATCCTCTAAATAATCCCAATTGAGAGGCACTTTGCAAGGCCTCCCATACAAGAACTCAAATGGCGTGATCTTGATAGAACTCTGATGACTATTGTTGTAATCAAATTTGACTAGTGGTAAAAATTATTCCCAATGTTTTTGTTGGTCCATCACATACATTCGTAGCATGTCCTAGAGGATTTGATTAGTCCTCTATGTTTAGCCATCTGTCTCAGGGAGATAAGCAGTCTTAAATTCCAACTAGGTTCCCAAGGCTTATTAGAAATTGGTCCAAAACCTTCCTGTAAACAATGCTCCCCTATTTGATATGATCTTCATTGGCACTCCATGTAATGTCACAATCTCATTGTAAGGTCAATTTACTAAGTAAACTAACACATGTGTTTTACTTGTCAATCCGGGTTTGTAGACTTGGAAGCATGTCCAAAATATATGGATTTCAGGTGATATCAAATTAGGAAGGCAAGACTATAAAGTTAAAGGAAGTGCATATTACAAATATAATCTAAGTTTTAAAAGACTAACAAGTTTCTTGTTCAAGATGAAGTAAGAAAGAGAAGAGGCTTTTAACTTAGGAGATCCTGGTTGTCCTTCCTCACAGTATTGTCCCCAAGAAGAGAAACTAAAGAGAAATGGTTTGTAATGTGTAGATATCAAGAGAAGAGGCTCCTAACTTAGATGATCATGGTTTTCCTTACTCACATATCTACTCCAATATCATTACCATTACACCAAATAAAACTGAAATTCAAGAAATAATACAAGAAATGCAAAAAGGATGATTTTAGCTGTGATTCATAACTTGATAGAAAGAGAATTTAACTTAAATTCTTGTTTGTCCTTTCATATTCAAATTTTATTTTAAACTACCATCATCCCAACATCACACATCTAAATAACTGAAGCATAAATCCGAAACAAGAATTATTGAAATTAAAATTATACTAATGTAATCAAAGTGTACTCAACTTGGTATAGGGGCCCTCCAACCTTGCCTTGTAAACCTAAGGAAATATAAGCTACAACTAACTTATGAAAATATCCACAGCATAAACAACAACTTAGAACAGTAGAAAGTATTCTTCAAATTATCAAAATGTCTCTAGTAGTCTGAATACAAATTACATATTTGAATGGTTCATAAAATCAATTTAAATAAGAAAATTATCAGCAAACTTAGCTACAATAGCTCTAACAGTCTTTATCTATCCTAATCCATCCATCCAGGTCGAACTCATTAATTTTGGTTCACAATATTAGGCAAAATCCCAAAAAATAATATTCTGCCCCTTTTTAATATGGGTTTCTAAATGACAGGTCAATTTTGACCAACATTGAACCGGTCAAGTATTTGCTTTGTCTGACCAAACCAATAGGTTTTCATCCATCTGTGGTTCCAAAACTTTTCAAAAATGCGCTCAGATCCTACCCAGATGTCCTACACATATGACTTTAACGGAGCTATTAGGAGAATTTTTAGTGTAGTCCAAATTTACTCTTAAAAGCCAAATTTTACAAAAATCTCTAAAAATTGAAAAACTTAACTTAGTTACCTGAATATGCAAAATAAGAGTGAAATGAATCATATGTAAGTGAAATATGACGGAATATGGTGGTAAGTGGATGGTTTTAGGATAGGCAAAAATGACCAAAATTGAGGGCCAACATCTCCCCCTTGCTGATACTCAAGCATGTCCTCATGCTTGCTTCCTCTGTTTGGACCTTCTAAGTGTTGTTTCCCCTGCTATACCTGAAAATATAGCCTCTTCTTGTACAACTCGAAGCAAAATATCAATGCCCTCATGTTCCTCTACTTTGTAGATGGCAGCTTTTACTTTTTGTTTTTCATACTTATATTGCCATAACTTCTTTTCTTTTAGCCATCTATATGCTTATTTAGAAATGAGCATGTTCTGTGTTTCAAGATTCTTTATTTGCCTATTCAATTTCTTGTTTTCTTAGACTATGTTGTTGTTTTTCTCCTTGTACATTTTGTTTTCTCTCTCCAAGTGTCTTTCCATGATTTTACTGTCCTTTCGTTCACCAATCAACTATGTTACTTTCTTCAAATATTCCTCATTGTGTAATTCTTTGTATTCTTCCCTTGCCTCCTTAGAATATGAATGAGATGATGTAACTCCAACCCAAGCATCCTCAAAATAAGAGCCTTCTTCTATGGGATCTTCCTGAGCTTTCTCCACTAATCTTTGTATGATCTCATCAATTTGTTTTGATTTTTGCGGAGGTTTAGTTTCAACAATCTCAATTTTTGGGTCTTTCCCTTGGTTGTTTGGCTCCTCTTGTGACGTTCTTCTTGATCTCCTAAGAATGGACATAAATGATTTTTCTTTCTCAATTATAACACCATCCTGCTTCTTTTCCAATCTTGTCCCTGGATATAAAGGATAATTCCTAATACTTTTTGTGACATGTAATTGTTCAAGCCTTTCCTCATTCCCTGTTAATTGGTCTTCAAAGTGATTTTTGGCCAAAACCTCATTCCAAAATATCCCTTTGTTTCTTGCTTGATACTCAACAAGGATCTTAATCAACCCACAATCATAGACATTAGCCTCTTTAGCTTCAGTGTTTTTTTAACAATTTCTATCATTTTAGTCAAGCTCTTTGAGAAGAAGTAAGGAATATTGATTTTACAGTCTCCTTTGATATGTTGAAGTAATTTTATATGGTAAAGGTAGACTATATTGTTCCTATTGTCACAAGTAAATATTTTTGGATGATTACAACTAATCATGACCAAGGCTCTCTGAACCAATCCCTTAAAATTCCTTTTGTCCTATCAAAGGTCCCTTTCCTTTGTTTTTCTAGGAAAAATGTCCATCCTTTCTCCTTAAAATGTAAACCTTTATGACATTATTCTTATATTAGAGGAATTTCTAATGCTTGAGATATGAAAGTTGGATTCACTGGTATAAGAAGTTTAGCCACTTTACTTTGCCCATTTTCAAAATTTTCTATGAATTCTTGTGTAATTTTATTATTATGGCCATTAAACTTCCTAAGGAACTCCAGTAGTCCTACTTGAAACAATTTTTCCACTGCTTCTTTATTCCAATTATCTACTTTGAATTCTTTGGGTTCCATTTTTGTTGCCATTTGCATATGCTCTGTATACCAATTTATATAACCTTGCCCAGTAAACAATCTCATTATGAAGATAATAAGCAAAATGTTTTTCTATTCATGCAATAACAATCTTGGTAAATGCACTTACTAGATCTCCTTAGCTTTTGAAAACAAATGAGATTACTTCCTTTGCCTATAAATCTTCAATTTTCTTGATTGTTGCTACAAATAGTATCAACACAAGGTTCTCTGTTTATAAATCTTGATTGAAGAAATATTCTAACTCTGTAAAAAGACGTCAAGAAAAATCTCCACTGCAAGAAAATCTCTCACTTTTTTTCCACATTGTATTTCCTCATAAAATTTATGAAAAAGTCTCCTATGTTTTAGAAATTGCATACTATGTTTTTGAAATAACATTCACTGTGCAATGTTTTTGACAAAAATTGCATGAGGAAATCGTGGTTTTGATACCTGAACTGCAAGAAGAGTTTGTAGAAAAACTCGTAGAAACCTCTTGTTAATGATTTGTCTTCCCTGTGTAAACATATAGTTTCAATTAAACTCATTTCTAATATCTCGAGAAATCATGGATTCTACAGGTGGCAAAGGATTTTCAAGATGACAAATCATTAAAAATCTAGAACTAAAGTCGTATTTTTCTCCCATTGTGACACATCTTAAACAAATCTCGAGTTTAAATTCTTTGAAATCATTCTAGTTGTTTAAGGAGTCATTGGTGCTTACCTTATCACTAAGAGTTACTGCGTTAATTGAGGATTTATCTATGTATTTTGTGGATTTTGTTGTATCTTAGCACAAAGAGAATCCCAATTGCTTTCTTCTTCCTCAAATGGCCAAGTTCCTTTAAATTCTCTTACCAGCACAAGGTTTTCCTTTCCTTATTTCTCCATGCTTCTCAGGACTCTTCTTCTCCTTATTTCACCATGATGTTCTTCAGTTTTGTGCATAATACTTCTCTCTGTCTTTGAGTTGAGGTTGACTATGAAGATGAAGGAGAATACACAGAGTCTCTGTCTCTGTCCCTTTTAAATGGTTTTGATCGTTTCATTTTTTCAGTTGTCTTTTTGATTTTGTATTTGGGTTGCCACTTGTGTCAACGCATCACGATTCATTTACTTATGACCGTGCTACCTTTTGTACACCCTTTGACATGTTTTATATCACTAAGGTCGCATCATAGTTTGCATCTTTAGAGTTTTGAATACTCATAACCATTAAGACCCTAGTTTATGACTTCGTATTTTATGCAACCTTAGCTTATGATTTCATATTGCATGCAACCTTAGCTCATCATTGTTTGCTTGTCCATCATACTTATATACATGTTGCATATTCATGTTTTTATCATTGTAACTTTTGTCCTTTTTCATCATATCCTTATGTATTGATTTTGAAATGACCATAGTTTTAGGTCATTTCAAATCAAATTTTCTTCATATTTTTACAATGATACTAACTTCTTGTTCTTATTTTGTAGATGCATAAACTAATCCTTCAGGTTGTGTAGACAATTTATCCATGATGCAAAACAAACAAAAAAATCACAAGGAGATCTCGCCAACAATATTAGTCATAAATTGCAAATGATATGATTGAGTAATGAGATATGAATGTATGGTTTGGTGATGGAATGAAATGTAATGGTATGGTTAAGTGATTAAATGAATGAATATGTAGCGTGATATAGGATAATATATAATGTACATGGCTAGAAGTATTTCATATTCAAATTTTAAACTAAGTTATCAATCTTTAGAAAAAAATTCAAAATCAAAGGCTTTAAGAATGCTTCTAAACTTACAGTACTTTTACCTTTTACTTGATAGTTCCTTGTCAATGCTTTGATTCTTTTGTCAACACTTAACCTTTTCAAAATTAATTATTTGTCAATACTAGATTGTAGATAGATACTTGTAGCTGCTTCTCAGGTCCCTTACTGATAAATGTTGATTTTGTTTGAAACAGGTCCCTTCTATAGTACAACTACTACTTGATTTTAAACCATTGCATGGTTTGTTGATTTATTATGAATCTTCCCCCTTGCTGATCTTAAGACTTGTCCTCAATTCTTTAACTTTGTTGAGGATGATCCTGCAAAAATAAAAATGAAAAACATAAAAGAGAGAATTCATATTGGCCAAACATGTTGGTTTTATGATATGAAGTCGAGTTTGTATTGTGTCAGTATCCTAGATTTTCACAACCAAACTCCTTTATTATTTTTTAACTTTTTTTAATTATATTCTTCTGGAAATAGAGAAGGCATATTACTATGTTGTTCCAATGCTTCCATATTGTCTTCTGCTGAGGCTCTGTGTTAGTTCCAGTCTTCGCAGCCTGTCACCAGGGATCAACATGAGCTCTTACTATGTCTGGTTTTGTTAGATGTTTTGCACATGATGTTTAGCACAAAACATGTCACAAGTGTTTTCATTAGAAGGAGCTCGGAAAAACCTTTCAACGGTATATCACACTCCCATAACCGGTTCCTGGATTAGAAAAAATGAATGAGTGATTCTTGGTTATGCATGTTTCGAGGTCAGTTGCTGCACACAATGAAAAGTTTAGTACAAAATCTGTTTCTGAACTAATGGTAAGAAATTTTTGAAAAGTGAAAGAGGTTTTTGTTCACCACATACTAAATAACAAAAACCTCCTTCATTTTATGCACAGGTGTTACTATGTGGGAGATATACAGTGATATTTGGAGCCTACATTAAAACAAAGCAAATTTTTAATATTTTCTATTGTTTTAGTCATTTTAGTGCGGAGCCATTTTACAACAGATGGAAAGTAATTTTGCAAAACCCAAGGATTTTTTTGTTAAGAACGAGCCATATAACAAAAACCACTTTCATTTTATTCACAGGTGTCATGGATTGGGATATGTGACTAGATCTTTACAGCTCATTTTCACAGAATTAAAGTTTTAATGATTTTCTGTTTTAGAGATGATTTTGTGGAACAGATTGCGAGCTACTGGAAACGAATTTCCGAAATTTGAGAGATTTTTTTCTCCCACGTGACCTTATCTACAAAAACCTCTTTCAGTTTTGTAACAGGTGTTATGGTTTTGGAGATATGGGTTCATCTTCAGCACCTATTTTCAGAAATTCGGCCCAAATTTAATGTAACTAATTCTATTTTGAAGAAAATGGTTGAGCTCAATCCCATAGTACAAGGATGAGAAAATGCATATATTTTATGAAGTTCATAGTGTAGAGGTTGGATTTTGGTAGATGGTTGGACTCTTGGGAAGATTTTGGCACACTATTGTACATATTTTTCATATTTTGGCTAAGGAAAGATCAAAGATTTTGCAGCACCTGTTGGGATTCTTGTGGCTTTCAGTTCTTGATGGTGTTATCTCTCAGTTATTGTAAGTTTATTCATGTTTACATGTATGCCATTCCTTCTTATGCTTCTGAAACTAAATGAATGAGTAAATGAGGTTGAATTCATTGTTTACAGTGCTCTTCCTTTAAGTTTGTTTAGTTTTTCATGTTTTCGCCAGTTTGGAGAGGATCCATGTTCTCCCTTGCCCTCTTTAGCTCCTTGTCGTTCTGATCCATTCATACACCTGATCAAAGGCATCAATACTACTGCCTACCTCGCCCCAACTCGAACTCTGCAAAGATCTGACCTTAATCCCCGCACCCAAAATTGGTTTTCCCGTTTCTCCAACGAAAAACTCAAAAATCTAAAACAAACTTTCCTATCTCTTTACTAGCCTAAAATCAGTATTCCTTATCGGTCATCTCAACCCTTTTGAAAACTTGTTTACCGAGATAGACCCGGAGAGAGCCCTCTCCTGTCCTCGTAGGGCTAGCTACAAGGCTGAGCTTGGTTTGATGTTGCCTTGAGTTTTTCCTTCCTCAGCCTGAGGCAGATTCGAGCGTCAACACTCTGTTCAAAAAGTCTTCTTTATTGATAGGTTTGTTCTAAACTTTGAGTTTATGACTATTAACTAGAAATGAAATTGCTACTTCATCAATTGTTTTTATCTTAACTGCTCCATTGTCAAAGATTTCTTCTATTTCATATGGCCCAAACCAATGAGTAGTAAACTTAGCTTTGAAATATTTTTACTTGGAATAAAAAGAAGTGCCCAATCTCCATTATTAAAAATTTTGTTTTTCATAAATTTGTCATGCCATTTGATTCTTTGTTGTTGTACTAGTGAGGTATGTTCAACTGCTTGTTGTTTGATCTCATCTAGTTCATTCAGTTGCATAAGCCTTTGTTGTTTAGCTTCTGACATATCCAATCCTAATTCTATTGCAAGTTTGAATGTATGAATTTGAAATTCAATTGGTAACAGAATTTCTTTACCATATACCAGTTGATATGGACTGAATCCAATAGTGTTTTTCCATGTAAATTCTATATGCCCATAATGCTTCTTTCAATTTGTCTGACCAAATTTTTATGTTCATTTGTACTATATTTGTCATCATGTTTTCCAGAACCTTATTAGTAGATTCCATTTGTCTGTTTTCTTGTGGATGATACAGAGTAGACTTTCTATGCTTGATTTTGTATTTTTCTGTAAGATCTTGGACAAGTTTAGAAGTGAACTGTGTTCCTTGGTCTATAACAATTTGTCTTGGAACTCCAAATATTACAAAGATTTCTTCAAAGAGGAAAGAAACCATTGTTTCTTTTGTTGCTTTTGCCACTGTTTTTGCTTCAACCCATTTTGTAACATAATCTGTACATACTAGGATGTACTTCTTTCCATTTGAAGGTGAGTTAATTGGTCCCACAAAGTCTAGAGCCCATTGTTCAAATGGTTCTATAAGTACTTGTGGTTTTAGTGGCATATCATCTGATACTATAGGACTTCCAGTTCTTTCACAACTATCACATCTTTTGCAATAAGTCTTTGAGTCTTTGAAAATTGTTGACCAGTAGTAACCAGGTTTGAACACCTTGTATTTTGTCTGAATATCTGCAAAATGGCCACCACATGGTTTACCATGACATGCTTTTAGAATATCAACAATTTCATCTTCTCTCACACATTTTCTTATTAAAATATCGAGACTAGTATAAAAGAGGTCATCATTGACCCAAGTATATATAGCACTTTATTTAATTATTTTCCTTTTCTGCTTGCTAGTGAAATGGGATGGTAATATTTGAGATGACAAATAATTTTCTCTATTTGCAAACCATGAGGTTTTAGCTATTACAGCAAATAGATGTTTATCAGGTAAGTTGTCAGAAACAGGGATAAGATCGTCAAGAGAATTAAGTCTTGACAGAAAATTTGCCACTTGATTATCTTTTCATGGTCGATCTAGAACATTGATATTGAATTCTTGCATTAGTAACAACCATCTAATAATTCTGCCATTGGTTATTGTTTTGTTCATTAGATATTTAATGGTTGAATGATCTGTATGAATAAATACTTGATAGCCTGTTATGTAATGCCTAAATTTATTGACTACATGGATAACAACTAGCATTTCTTTTTCAATTACTATGTAGTTTAATTATGCGGAAGTTAAATTTTTGCTTATGAAATAGATGGCATAGTTAAACTGGTTTTCTTTTTGTCCTAGAGATACACCTATAGATGTTTCTGGTGCATCAGTGGATATGTGGAATGGCAATGACCAATTTGGTCCTCTGAGAGTGGGTGCTACAAACAATTTTTCTTTTAGTTTTTAAAATGTGTTTTGACAATTTGTAGTCCATTGAAACTTAATGTCTTTTGCAAGTAATTTGAACAAGGGTAAAACTATCTTGCTAAAGTTTTCTATAATATTCCTAATTAGCCATGGCTAATTAGAATATTCGATTTTGCTCAATTTTGCCTACCATAGTTATTTGTAAATAAAAAGGTGAGGAAAAGGGGACATAACTCACTTTTAGAATAAAAGTCACTTCCTAGTAGGACAACGTTGTGACTTAAAGGGGAGCCAAGGGGGCCAAAGGACCATGCAGAGATGGGGCCCATGCAGACACTTAGAGGGACTGTGCAGATGGAAAAGGAACATGTGGCAAGAGGGGATTACATTGGAGGAGGTGAGCCTTGGGATTGAGAGAGGTCAATGCTATAAAGGAGAGAGGAGACTCCTCATTTTGGCATTCAGTTATGAGCATTTGAGCTAGTCACTTCGACTTGGAGCACGTTGGTTGTTTAGCCTATCTGCAGCACTGTTTAGTGCATTGAGTGTCTCCATTCAGAGATCTCACCCTTAGCCCCGGGGGACTTCGAGTGCCTACTCGGGCAAGGTAGTTTCGGCAATATTTTTGCAGTAGTTTTAATCTTTGGCATTGAGGTGGAGCTGAGCATTGGAGGACTGCACAGTCTTGAGAGAGAGGACGCAGTTCTTCTGGGGGCAATTCCAGATTGAGGGTTTGTGGAGGAGTTGAGCTAGGAGATTGAGCAAGAGATTAGCTCTTGCATATTGGAGGAGTTTGGCAAAGTTTCAGGCAGTATTTTGGAGGATTCTACTCAATGGCAGCGCAGAGCCTTGAGGGATTACGTGAATCCCCAAGGGGGCGATTTTTAGGGGTCGGCCATTTCAGAAAAGCTTTCTGGGTTTTTTTGGGTTTTCTGAGTAGAGGCTGATTCTAGAGTTTCAGCATTTTCTGAGGAGGAGAACAACCCCAAATCCTCATTTGATTTCCAACAGTAGCAGCAGCACAACAGTTCTCCAGCAGCATCCACACAGTTCAGAGAGAGGCCATTCCTTTGCTATTCTTAGTGTATTTCTTCACTTGCCTGGTGCAAGTCGATGGGCCATCCTTCTGATCACCTCCTGTACTCATTCCATTACTCAGTGTAATAAAATGGCTTAGCATTTCTCTCTGCATATCTCGAGTATCTGCTTATATTTCATGTTTACATTATTATATGTTGCACCATTGTTATTTTTATCATTTTGAGCTTCCCGGTTATTATATCATTTGTGCGTATTTAGTTGGATTTTACTGGGGTTTGGGGAATATCTCTGAAACAGGATATTACATTTTCAATGAATCCTCTGTACTAGCATGCATATCCCAAAAAACTTCTTACTTTTTTTGTGTTTTTGGTGGCGTTAAAATTACAATGACATGTATTTTTGTTGGGTCTACCTTAATTCCAAAAGAAGAAATTTGTTTTCCCAACACTATCTATTATGTTAACATCATAAAACATTTTTCTTTGTTGAGGGATAAGTTTGTCTCTATGCATCTTTTTAGAACTTTTTCAAGATTATTTAAACAATCATCAAATGTACTTCCATAAATAGTAAAATCATCCATGTAGACTTCAACACATTCATGTATAAGATCTGCAAAGATAACTAAGACTTTTCTTTTAAATGTAGCAGGTATATTACATAGTCCAAAAGGTAAAATATTATAAGCATATGTTCCCTATGGACAAATAAATGCAGTTTTATCTTGATATTGTAATGCTGATTGTATCCACTAAATCCATCAAGAAAGGGAGAGAACTTTTTCCCTGCTAATGAGTCTAGTACTTGATCAATGAATGGTAGTGGGAAATGATCTTTCAATGTTGCTTTGTTCAATTTCCTATAGTCTGCACATATTCTCCATTTGCCATTTTTCTATGGTACCACAACTAAAGGAGAAACCTATTGACTATCAGAGATAGGGTAGATAAATCCTACATGTAATAGTTTTTGTAACTCTTCTTTCACTATCTTCTTCATTATTGGATTCATTCTTATTTGGGGTTGTCTTACTGGTTTGATTGTTTCATCTGTGTAAATGTGATGGATATAGGTTTTTGGATGGATTCCTTGCATGTCTATATAATCTCAAGCAAAAGCTTTTGAATATTTCTGTAATAATGCAATTACCTATTGTTCTTGTGATGATTGTAGATTATTACCAATATTTAAATTCTTGCGAAGATTGATTTCAATGGATTTTCTTTGATAATTGGTAATTGAGTTGACAGGAAAAATGCTTTCAAATAAATTTTGTAATTATTGAATAGTGCAATTTTCCTGAAAACATTGATTTAAAATATTATTGCGGCTTCATATTGTGTTATCCATAGCTATTCAGAAATGTCAAGTTCTCATATAAAAAGGTCTATTAAATCCTCATTTTCTTCTTCTTCTCTAAAATTAAAGGCTTGGTTAATACTTAAAACAAGTAGAGTTTCTTCTTGTTGATCATCAGACCATGATAGTAAAGAAGCTGACTTAGCAGGAGGATAGAGTGTGATATGTTTCCTTTCATCTCCATGTGCTAGGATCATGCTTCCTAATCTACATCCAATAAAAGCATCTGTTGTGGCTAACCATGGTCTACCAAAAATTAAAGGATGGCCTCCTAGATTAGTTTTTGGTTGCAAGATTAGAAATTCTACTAGATATTCCCATGAATCTAAAGAAACAATTATTTCTTCTAGTATTCCTTCCGGTACTACTCTAGATATATCTGCTAGTTATAAAATTGTAGTAGTAGGTTGGATATTTGGTAGTTTTAAATACTTTATAGTTTCTATTGTCATGATATTTATAGAAGCTCCTAGACCAATTAATGTTTTAGGAGCTGAAAAATTATTGATTAAAATGGTAACCATAGGTATCCCTAGATCAATATATTTTTCAACTGTTGTTTTTGGAAACGTGAGACTAGCTAGTTTGCCAATGACCTAGATTGTAGGTGGATCTCTTTTCTTTCTGCCAGTTTTCTTATAGCATTACTCCTTTATTGTTTTTGTATATATTGGAATATTTTTTATAGCTTACAACAAAGGAATTTTGACATAAGAATTTTTTAATTCATCTATGATATCAAATTTAGGAAGAGATATTGAAGCTTTTTTATCAACTAACCTTTCTGGGAAAGGTGGTGTCTGAGTCATAATAGTTTTTCTTTTCTGAATTTGATTCCTTGGATTAGTTTTTTCAGATTGTTTTCCTTCTTCAATTTGTTCTTCTATGATTGGTGGAGAATCTTTTTGGAAAAATTTTCCTAACCTCAAGTGAATGTCTTGAATAGGAAGAATAGAATATATAAGAAATAATATTGTTTCTTCCACATTATAAGCAGGCCTCTCCACTCTATTACTCGGATTTACTACTGGCTGAGCTGGTAATTGAGTTGGTCTAAGTGGTGGTTGGTTAGAAGACAGTTGAAGCTACTGAGGTTGAGTTAGTGCAGGCATTGATTGTTTTGTGAATGGATTTGATTGAGGGGATTGTTGGAATTGCTGATATGGGAATGATTATTGAGGATATGGTTGTTGATATGACTGATAAGATTGATATTGTTGAGAGTAAAATTGTTGGGGAGGTTGAGCTCCATAAGAATACCATCGCCAACTTTGTGAAGGTTGGTTTTGGTTTTGCTGAGGAGGCCAACCTTGCCATGGCCATAGGAGTATTCCATGAATTTCGATATTGAAAATTCTCGGGAATTTGTTGAGGAAACTATTGAGATGTACCTGCAAAACTTGGTTGCCAAGATCTTCTTGGTGCCATATAATAAAATCCTTGAATTTCTTCTAATTGACCTGCTTGCAACTCTTTTAATGTTGGACAATCATTTGTAACATGATTTTCTATACAAAGTCCACAAACATGCATATTATCCAAAGGACATTCTCATAAAAGATGCTTCTTCCTACACTTAGGAAAAAATGTTTACATTGTTTGTTCTTCTTGTTATTGTTTCTTATTTGTTTTTAATACATCAACTTGTGTTCCTACGGTGCTCAAAAGATCTGTTTTAAAGTTTTCTAACAAACTTCTATTTTTGCTCTTATTACTCCTCTTGTTATTGATTTAGAAGCTCTAGAAGTTATATCCTTTTTTCTTGTTTTGGATCTACCTCTAGAGTGATTTTGACATAATTTGGAAATTTCATCAAATGGTAAGTATGAAATTTCTCATTTACCCATTACATTGAAAATATCAAGATACTCATCTCTTATTCCTTTAAGAAAAATTGTTCTAATGCTATCGGGATTTAGAGAATGTTGTTTGGATTTTTGCAAATTGTAAAGAAATCGTTCCAAATATTCTTCCAAAATCTCATCTTCTTGTTGAGACATTCTAAAATATCTTCTTTTAAATCTTTAGGCTTGCAATAGGCTTGATATTTCTTAAGAAAAAAAATTAGTCATTTCTTCCCAAGAAGTAATAGAGTGTTCTCGTAATCCCATAAACCATTTTAAGACAGTTGTTTTAAGGGTAGCAGGAATAAGACGAAGCTTATGTGTATCATCAGTATAACCATAAGTTCTACATAAGATATCAAATTGAAACATGAATGAATTAGGATCTTCAGAAGACATTCCATAGAAAATTTGGTAAAACTGAAGGTAGAATATTCTTTATTTTAACCTCTTCTCCTAGAATTTCTCTGGTATCTACAATTGGACTTCCAAAAGTTGCTTCTTCATCATTTTCTATTTCTACATCTTGTCTTCTCTTATGATCATATTCTCTTTTGACATCTTCTTTTCTTTTCCTTCCTGCTTCTCTTCTTGCCTCTTCTTCTCTTCCTTTTTGCCATTCTTTTTTTTGTTTTTCATATTGTAACCTTTGTTCTGTAGTGAGGATATTTGATCCTTGTCCTTCTTCTACCATATATTTTTCAGCAGTTTCAAATGTTTCAATAACAACTTGAGATTCAACTTGTTTTATTTGTTCAAAGATAGGTTGAAATATTTGTTCAAGAATAGGTTGATCAATTGGTTTTCTTGTCTCTCTTTGTTTTCCTATGAAAGAATTTCCTATATGTTTATGTTTTCTTTTCACTTCATAAGCTAACAAAATTTGTCATTCAACAAGAGTTAACATTTGTCCTGAACGTTATTTTTCCTCTAACTCTTCCAAAGTTGGTTTTCCAGTAATTGGTGTCGTTAATTCAAATGGAAGTAGTCTTGCTTCTACTAGTGGTTTAGTAATTGGGGGGTCAGGTTTTATGTATCTACCTTTTTCATCTCTTTGTCTAGGCATAAATGACCATAATAAAAAAAAAATCCTATTTACTTTTTATGTTTTTGTTTTTTTGCGTTTTTTTATGTTTTTGCTTAAAGCTTCCTATTTTGATTATCTTTGAATAAGCTTCCACCGCAACGGTGCCAAAAATGTAAGGTCAATTTACTAAGTAAACTAACATAGGTGTTTTACTTGTCAATCCAGGTTTGTAGACTTGGAAGCATGTCCAAAATATATGGATTTCAGGTGAAATCAAATTAGGAAGGCAAGACTATAAAGTTAAAGGAAGTGCATATTACAAATATAATCTAAGTTTTAAAAGACTAACAAGTTTCTTGTTCAAAATGCAACAAGCAATAGAAGAGGGTCCTAATTTAGGAGATCATGGTTGTCCTTCCTCACAATATTGTCCCCAAGAAGAGAAACTAAAAAGCAATGGTATGTAATGTGTAGATAGCAAGAGAAGAGGCTCCTAACTTAGGAGATCTTGGTTGTCCTTCCTCACAGATCTACTCCAATATCATTATCATTGCATCAAATAAAACTGAAATTCAAGAAATGCAAAAATGATGATTTTAGCTATGATTCATAACTTGATAGAAAGATAATTTAACTTAGATTCTTGTTTATCCTTTTATATGCAAATTTGATTTTAAACTATCATCATCCCAAAATCACACAAGAAACATCACACAGCTAAATAACTGAAGCATAAATCTGAAACAAGAAATATTGAAATCAAAATTATACTAATGTAATCAAAGTGTACTTAACTCGGTATGGGGGGTCTCCAACCTTGCCTTGTACACCTAAGGAACTCTCAACTACAGCTAACTTATGAAAATATCCATAGCATGAACAACAACTTAGAAGAGTAAAAAATATTCTTCAAATTATCAAAAGGTCTCCAATAGTCTGAATACAAATTACATATCTAAATGGTTCATAAACTCAGTTTAAATAAGCAAATTATCAACAAAATAACTAAAATAGCTCTTACAGTCTTTATCTATCCCAATCCATCCATTTAGGTCGAACTCATTAAGTCTGGTTCACAAAAGCAGGCAAAATCCCAAAAAATAATATTCTGCGCCTTTTTAAGAGGGATTTATGAATGACAGGTCAATTTTGACCAGCGTTGAACAAACCTATATTTGCTCAATTTGACCGAACCAATAGGTGTTCATCTATCCATGGTTCCCAATCTTTCCAAATATATACTCAACTCTCGCCCAAGTGTCCTGCACATATGACTTTAACGGAGTTATTACGGGAATTTTTAGTGTCGTCCAAATTAACTCTTAAAACCCAATTTTTACAAAATATCTAAAAATTGAAAAACTTAATTTAGTTACTTGAATATGAAAAATAAGAGTGAAAGGAATCATATGTAAGTGAAATATGATGGAATATGGTGGTAAATGGATGGGTTTAGGATAGGAAAAAATGACCAAAATTGAGGGCCACCACTCATCAATAAAAATAGTGGTTATCTCGAGTGCCTTATATGTAGCCTTAACTCGTATAAAATGGGAACTCTTGGTCAACATTTCTACCACTACAAATATGGCATCATGTCTTCTTGTGGCCATTGGTATTCATAGGATGAAATCCATTGATATAACTTCCCATTTAGATTATGGTATCTCATGGGTTGCAGTAACCTTGTTAGATGTTTGTGTTTGTATTTTACTCACTGACACTCTAAACATCCCACTAAAAATATTACAATGTTTTTCTTCATCCCCTTCCATAAGAAGAGCGGTTTCAGGCCCACACTCATCTTCTTAACATCGGGGTGTGGCATGTAGACTGCTCGATGTGCTTCACTCAAGATTAATTGACATATATCTTCGTTCAATGACACATATATCCTCCCATGAAATCATAGTAGTCCATCGTTGTCAAGGGAGTATCCTTCATACTTAGGGGTCATCATTTTGTCTTATATCAAACTCTTGCAAACCTCTTTCTACCAAGTGTCCTCAATTTGTAAGTTGAGCAACTTCTACCTTAGGTTTTCCTTTAAGGGAATCGCTGAAAATATTCTAAGTCTCCTACTTAAAGCATATGCCACCCTATTTATTGTTCCCTTTATGTAAGTAATATCAAAATCATATTCCCTTATTAGCTCGAATCACCTTCTCTTAATTGCATATAAGTGTTCTTGAGTGAATATTTGGTGTAGCCCATAATGATCGATCCTTAGTTCAAACTTCCTTCCTAGTAGGTAATGTCTCCAAATCTTTAGGGTGTAAACAATTTCTTCCATTTCTAGATCATGGGTTGCATAGTTTTCCTTGTGGATTCTAAGATTTCATGATGCATACGCTATTAATATTCCTTGCATCAATATGCATCCCGACCCTTCCTTGAAGGCATTAATGCAAACCAAAAGCTTTTTATCTATATCTGGTACTTTTAGAATTGGTGTTGCTTTCAGTAATACTTTTAATGTTTGGAGTGCTTCTTCACACTCTTCATTCCAAACGAACCTTTAGTTCTTTATTTGGAATTTGGTAATGAGTTTTTCTATCTTCAAAAACCCTTCAACAAATCTACGATAATACCTAGCCATGCCCATGAAACTACATAATTCATGAACATTAGCTGGTGTCAGCCATTCGATGACGACCTCGATCCTTGCTGAGTATACCATAATACCTTCCCTAGAGATAATATGTCCAAGATAGTGGATGTTAGATTGGTAAAAGGAACATTTTGACAACTTCCCATATAGTTGGTTCTCTCTAAGGCACTATAAAACTAGCCTAGGTGTTCAT
The DNA here is from genome assembly GCA_000404065.3 of Pinus taeda. NCBI lineage: Eukaryota > Viridiplantae > Streptophyta > Pinopsida > Pinales > Pinaceae > Pinus > Pinus taeda. The sequence goes on from APFE030207952.1 coordinate 172,065, forward strand.
CATGCTCCTCTGGGTCTTTGAGAAGATCAAAATATCAATGATAAAGACTTGCACAAACTTTTCTAAGTATTCCCAAAATATTTTGTTCATCAAATTCATGAAAACACCTAGGGCATTTGTTAGACCAAAGGGTAATACTGCAAATTCTTAATGCCCGAATCTTGTCTTAAAGGTTGTCCTTGGGATATCTTCCTCCTTTATTCTCAACTAATGGTATCTAAATCTCAGATCTATATTTGAAAACACAGTGGTTCCTATTAGCCCTGAAGTGCAGTGCTGACTTTTTGGAGGTCAATGGAAAGATTCGATCGACTTTGTTGTTCTTAAAGGGGTCTTACATGGGCCATTTTCCACTTCTCACCTTTCCTGCTTCCTTTATTAACCTTCTAATCTAGACAAAACACCCCTTTGGCCTTAGCCCCAAGTGCGAAAGCTAAAAATAGCCATAAAACCTTACCATATGTCTTACACGCTTATAAAACATTCCCCGAAGACATCTCGTACCTTCACCACATCTCCATCGTCAGATCAACCCTCTCTAGATCTAACTGCGATTGCCCATATCGCATAAACAACTAACGCGAAAAGTACCCGCCTGATGAGGGCAGTTTCTCTCTCTCCTCTTCCACTACGTGTCATCCACTGAATGGCATCAGACGAGTTCCAACACTTTCTGCTTACCACCCGAGGCCTTTCCAATAAAAAGCATTACCACTCAAATCAAACCACCCCCAAGTGATATCACCCACGCGCCTTTTCCACCCGATAACCATCTGATTTGTCCACCTTAGATCTAACGGTCCGAACATGTTCCGCTCCCACCATGACCTCAAATTCCCTACACATGATCTCCACTGTACATCTCCCTTGATCCGACGGCCATCATGCATGATCACTCCCAATCGTCCATCCGCCCATGCACTCCATACCCCACGTCCTGCCTGTGACATGAAGAAGAAGATGGCCAACTATGTCAGTCTAGTGACAGTCTGACCATGAAATTGAATTAACAGAGAGCATGACCGAAGGAAGAAAGGACGCAAGACGACTCAGCAACCAAATTAACCAGTCATGGAGCTCCATTGCTATAATCAATTGGACCACCTGGCAAGACAGAACAGTACCAGAACTGATCATGTTTTCGTAGTGGAGAAAGAAACTACGTTCAAAGACGCTATCAGACAATTAATGGTAGTAGGTGTTCAATTAAGACCCCTCCATCCCTAAATGGCTAAGGATCAGTGTAAAAGAAAACTATAAATAGCCGAAAGCAAGATGTAATCAAGGTTGGTTTTTGTTGTGTGGTTAAACTTCTGGAGACTGTAGATATTATGTTCCTTGCAGTGTCTCATCTTCATTTTTAGTAATACAAGCTTCTTTTGCTGCTACATGTTGAATGTCCATTTCCCTTCTTTTTCTAAACTTGCACCTGGATTGGTTTGTTCACGCATTCTCCTAGGTCCAATGCTAGATAATTGTCATCTTATCTCTGCATTGGTGAATTGGATCTGTTGTTGAATAGGTCATCTATGTTTCTTCTGCATCTAATGCAAGATAACTGTCATCTTATCTCTACTTTAATAGATTAGATTTGCAAGTTTATTTACTAGTTGCAGCTGACCATCATACATTTTGTATGCATCTGCTGGTGTGGTTGGTATTCTTTGTCTTTTCACCTAATTCCCAAATTGTTGAGCATTGGTGGTCTAAAGCCTTGTAGTCTAAGGGTGTTAATGCATGTCTGGAGTGAAAATAGAGTTGAATTAGTTATCTAGATTGAACCAAACCATTGTCCATCCCAACAGTTCCTAGAACAATATTGAAGATTATATGTTACCAGGCATCTCTGAGCTACAACCTAGGAGAGTTTCCTAGAGAGCTAACATAATTGGCGTCGTTGCCGGGGAGAGGAGATTGAAGCTTAACTTCCCTGGGAGAACGAAACAGATCTAGCTTTGATGATAGACAAAATCTGAACACGTTTTTGGTTGTAATCATCTATCTAGCGACTCTACTGGAGATCGAACCTCTTGGTGACTCCACATAATAGTTCTGGCTCAATTTTTGAGGCATACTCAGAGAAATCCTTAGAAGTCACCAGCTGACCCAGTACTTGACCCTAAAAATATCATCAAAGGAAGAAAGATATCACAGAAAGGAGCATCAGGATCAGGTAACCCTAAACAATCCTCTATACCTCTGCAAGAAAAGCTAGTAATAAAACAAATACATGTTGAGAGTATAGCCTCTAACACTAGCAGTGAAGAAAAACTTGCAGAGATTCATAAAACTCCTTATTCTTTAGGTTCTCCTCTTGCTTTAAGCCTGAAGGAAACCTCACCTCCTATCCCTCATATTCCTTTAGTCCTATCAGTCACCCCTCAGCTTTCTATCATCCAGACTTCTAGCACTCTTCAATCCACCACAACCATGGCAGGTCCACAAGCACTCACCAAAATGGAAAGAATCATAGCTACTAGGTATGGAACTCTAGTACTACCCACTCCTTTGAATGCAATGCCTATTGGAGAATATCATAAATACATGCCTAAGTTCACCAGGACTGAAGGAATTACAGTTGAAAAACATCTTGAGTCCTTTTATAGCTATGCAGATAATCTAGACATTAGTGAAGATGATGTGTGGATGAGAGTTTTTGTCCAAAGCCTTGATGGGGAGGCAAGAAAATGGTTCATAGAATTAACCCCTAGATCTATAACAGACATTGAGGCCTTAGATGATGTGTTCCTAAAGCATTGGGGTGATAAGAAAGATCTGCTCTACTATCATACTGAGTTTGGGAACCTGAAAAGGGAAAATGGGGAGTCACTTTACTATTTCAATAAAAGGTTTAACTACATGTACAGCAAGATACCAACTGAAGTGAAACACCCCTACTTCTATTAAGCTTACCTATGCCAATGCCTTTGATTCTGATTTCTGTCTACTATTGAGGGAGAGAAGATGTGCTTCTTTGGCTGAAATGTAGGATGCGGCCTTGGAAGTAGAGTCCAACATCATGGTTGCAGAGAAACTCAAGGGACATGTTGACCAAAGGAGACAAAGGGGTGAATCTTCTTCATCTTCAAACCCCAAGATAGACAAAATGCTCAAGATGATAGATTCATTGGCCTTCGAACTGTCCAAGCTGAAGGTTGAGTAGCATTTACGGAAAGGAACGGTTCCTAATACAATTGCTCCTAGAAGCCCAAATCCATATAGAAAAGCAAATGAGCAATTGCAGATCATGCAAAGGAGCAAAGATGCCAATGAAGACCAAAGAGTGAAGACCCCTTTCCATAATGTAATCATTGAAGAGGAGCAGTTTGAGGAAGATGATGAGATCCATTGCATGGAAGACAAAGGCAGTGCCTCCTTTTTGACATTAGTTGCCTATGAAGAGTCATTACTCAGGGACCAGACCAGCCAAGAGTGGGACGGTGAGGCTGTTCTACAAACTGAAGATCAGCGAAGATATAATTTGAGGTCAAAGATCAATAGTGTCAAGGAGACCCCTGTCCAAAAGATTGTTGTTCCTGCAGAACAACAAGTTAACAAGCAAAAATGACCAGCAGTTGATCCCATCATTCTCAAAGCTCCAGCTCAAGAGGCGAGAGGCCCTGACAAGTTCCCTTCTCCTTTCAGTTTTGAATCAGAAATCCAGAAGCTGAAAATATCTATACCTCTTATGGAACTGATAAAGAATGAAGCCTTTAAGATACCCATCCTTGAAGCCCTTGAGCTTAAGGCCACACAAGCATCAAACGACTATGTGAATTTGCAAGATGACATACCTGCATTTGGGCTTAGCCCAAGGACGGAACCCTCTGATGATAGCTCCCCATAATTCTATGTCTCTTTGACTATTCATGACAAAACCCTTCACAACTATCTATTGGACACAGGTGCCAGCCACAATCTAATTCTAAAGGCTTTCATCGATGAGTTAGGTCTTGACATCACCAGGCCTTATCACAACTTGCTTTCTTTCGATTCCAGAAAGGTGAAATATCTGGGGTTATGTTAGCGCTTGAAATTTCACCTCAGGCTGAAAAAGGTAAACTCCAAGGCAACATCAAACCACTTAGCCTCGTAGCTAGCCCTACGGGGCAGGAGAGGGCTCTCTCCGGTCTATCTCGGCAAAGATCTTCAATGGGCAGAGATAACCAATAAAGAACACTGATTTTAGGCTAGTAAACTGATAAAAAAAGTTTGATTTGGTATTTTTAGGTTTTTGGTGGAAAATTGGGGAAAGGCAATTTTGGGTGCGGGGATTGGACACAGTTTTTGCAGGGGGTTCTTTGGGGCGAGGTAGGAGACTGTATTGATGCCTTTGAAAGATTTGGATGGATGAGAATGACTGGTGAGGAGCTAAGGAGAGCAAGCAATCACCTTGAATTCTCCTTAAACAGCTGAAACATTGATATTAAGCAAACTTAAAGGCAGAGCATAGCAACCATGAATTCTACTTTAACACTTCATTTGCTTAATTTGCAGAAGGAAAAGTAAGGAGATGATTCACATAACACACTTACAGGTACATAGAGAAACACACCATCAATACATGTAACCACAAGAATCACAAAAAGGACTGCAAAACCCTGGTCTTCCTTAGCCAAAAATTGCAGAGATACAGTGAAATAATACAATGATAGCTTCTCCCTCAAGAGTCCAACCTTCCAACCTATGAAAATGACTAGGAAAATACATAATATAGGAAAGCTAACACCTTTCCTTGCCTCTAGGGGTCGAGCTCAATATCCTAGGAGCTGTTTCAACCACTTCTAAACTTAGCACTACAAACTAGGCAGTCAAAACAACTTGCCTCTATAAGCTAGGAAACCAATTCATTCATTAAATTCTTGCCTATCTTATGAATGAATCTTCTAGAAGAGATAAATGAGTGTCAAAATATCATAAAATTACATCATTTACATCAAGGAGGATCAAAATCCACTCCAAAAAGTCAAACCTAGTCAAAATTGTGTTTTGCTGAGCTGTAGGTGCATTTCTGTGAAGATTGCCCAACGGGTCGCGCCCTGATTCTGCACGGGTCGCGCACCTTTGGAGCAGTTTTTGAGGCACTTACAGGTGTCCAAATGAGGAAAAAGTGGGCTTTTGGAAAGTTCTGGATGTCTACTTTCCAACCCAAGTAGAATTTCTGAATTTGGTGTCCATTTGCCCCTCCAAAATGGCAATCTCCCAAGATTGCTTCCTGTGTGTCAAAAAGGTGGCAGAAAGTCATTTTTTGCTTGTTTTTTGACCTTCTGGAGGCTCAAAACTTGGTGAAATTTCTTGGTACTTTCAGAGAAAGTGTATTTTGTCCTGAAAAATCCAAAAATGCAAACTTTTCCTGAAATGGACCTTCCCATCGAAAGGGTCGCGCACGGTGCGTGACTCGTTGGTGGAGAAAACCTGTTTTTTGACCAAAAATTCACAAGTGACCAAAAATGCTCAAAATTTTTTGAAATTTGTGCTGGGTTGAGTCATTTAGCACCATGCTCCTTCAAGGAAGCCTCAGCCAAGATGTGGAGGGGATCGGGCCTTTTTCTTCGTTTTAGTGCCTTGGCCAACCTCCTTGGATTTGGCGATTGTAATTTT